>JAODAL010022304.1:0-65040 GCA_025379985.1 Phyllomedusa bahiana | reverse complement strand
TGCAGCTGACAAACAGTGTAGGTTTATTACTTTCATCATTTATTTTTTTAACCCCCTTTATGACCACCTTTATTCATTTATTCATATACTGTATAACCCACAAAACCAAAGAGTTGTCTTTTTTTAGTTGCTACCGTCTTCTTTGGGGCTCAATTTAATTAGAGAAAAACTTATCAGAATGTTTTTAAAATCTGGGGGGAAAAAGAGTATTATGGAAAATCCTTTAAAACGGGGGGGAGAAGTATACGTACACCCCCACCCAGATCGCCCTTGGCTGTTTTAAAAACCAGGACCCGCACTGAACATCCCAAATAGTAATATTTGATAAAAAATTTGTTTAATTAAGGAAAACGCATTTCGTGCTTTTAGCACTTCACTTGGGGATGCCAGCCTGATTCCACTTTGTGTCCCCAAGGTTTTACAAGTGAAAACCTCCAAAAAGTTTTTTAGAGATTTTTTTTTCTTCATGACAACATTTGAGCAACATGAATATAATACTTTTTTGCTTTGCCTTGCCTTTTTCTAAAGCCTTTTGGGGGGTAAAGGGGGCTTTTGGATCATTTTTATTCAGTGTGGAGCAGCATAGCCAAACATATGATATGTGATTTTTTTCTTTTAATTTTTTTTTTTGGTAATATTTTATCTATGTTTAATACTTTTTTTTTACAGTATTTTTAATTCCCTTGGGATATTCATTTGAAATTATCGCTTGTATATAATATAGGCAACATTTTTTTTTACAAATATATTATTTTTTAACAGTTTCCTATACACCTGGTGCACAATCATGCACCTGGAGACCTTCATTAGGCCTCTGACTCCCATGACAAAAAAACCAAAAACCCAGGGTCACATCTTTGAGGAGGATAATGAATAAAAAGGGGGGTTCCACATCACTGTGTAGTTGTGAAATGATGATATCAGATTTTTTTTTTTGTCTTGGCTGTGACTATGGATGTCGTTTTTTAAACAGTTAGGGGACAAGCAGGGGGTCGCTAGGGCCTAAAATCTCTGGCCCTTTGTGTTAAGTTTTTTCTTTGTATGCTGGGTTCACACTGCATTTTTTACGCCCCATTTTGAATGTGGTTGTATTTTTCAGAGGAAAAAACTTCCTGCCCCCCAGTAACATAGGCAAGGCAGGTAAATGGCCCCCAGTATACAGCAGGAAGCGTAACTTGGCCCCCCATAGATAGCGAGCGTAGGCAGGTAATATGTCCCCCAGTACTATAGCTAGCAGGTAATAGGGCCCCCAGTATAACATATAAATTAGGTAACATGGCCCCCAGCTATTTATAATTTACGGTAACAATATGGCCCAAGCGAATATAATTATTAGTAATATACGGGCCACCAGTATCATATGAATTAGGAATATAGGGCCCCCAATATATATGATTAGGTAATATAGGGTCTCCAGACATATATAATTAGGTAAAATAGTAGCGGAGGGGGGCTGATTCGACCCCAGTATATATAATTAGGTAATATAGGTCCAACAGCAGCGTCCTGGAACACGATGAGGTCTGGGGTCACGACAACGTTTTACTCCGGGCTTTTGCCCAGCATACTTAAAGGGAAAGCATTAACTTATTTTAAGTGATTGTCTATAACTTGAAAACCTATTAAACGGTAAATGGTGTTTGCCAATTTGTTTTATTGATTGCTTATAGTCATACTGCAGGATAAACAAGAATACTTTGCTGCGATAAATGCTAATGTATCTCTCACATTGCCCCATATTATACTATTTGCATGAGTAAATACAAGTATATCTAGAATATATAAATATAGTATATATAAATAAATAATAGTATCTACTATAATATTATATATATATATATATATAGTAAAGGAAATAACTATTCGACTCCTTGCTGATTGTGAAACGTTTGGTCCACTGACATAGACATGGACATGTCTTGCTAATTTTAAGAGTAGGTTAATTTTTACACAATTGAGAGATAGAATATAAAAAATAAAAATACAGAAAAATCACATGGAATAAATTAATAAACATGGATTTGCATTTTGCAATGAGAAATAAGTATTTGATCCTTTGGAGCGTCAAACCAGACCTTCAAAGGCGTTTTGCCCACCAATCTAAAATTGATGTGGCGAAAGTTCGTGAAAATCTTAAATAGATAAAGCGATTTGTGCTCCACTTCATCATTTTAAAAACATTCGCACAGTTTTTTCTGTGCTTAGCTTGCTTCCTTATTGATCCATTGTTTATAGAAGATATGTCTCCACGGGAAACGAACAGGGCTTGTGAGCCTCACGTCACTCGGTTGCAACACATGCTCAGACATCACCTCACTTACATCAGGACAGCTACTTATGCACACGCTTACGTAACCACCTGAGCGTGCTGCTCTCATTACTAACTCCTGTATCCATTGGACTAGTTCTCGTATAATAAGCCTCTCAAACAGCTGCCTGTTAACACACAAAGACTCTTACCATCAGGTATTGTACATGCATTGATAAAGAAGAAAAAAACATCCACAGTTAAGATTTCCTGCTGGGATTTGAACTCAAGGACCCTTGTGCTGGTACAAAGCAAAACTGTATATACTTCTGAGCTACTATTGCGTACACTAACTTGCAGACAACTCTATACTAAAAAGACATCTTCTTTCACCTAGGGACTGACGACTCTATCAGGCATGGTGACTAATCATCCTCGCTCGGTCACTATGACAAACTAGCAATTCTCATAACACATCACACACCGCCTCCTCGGAGCACAAACACAGCTGATGACCTGGATGCAACGATTGGACATATGAGCTCATAGCAAAACCCCCATTTATATACTTGGAGTGGCAAAACCCTTGTTTGGCAAGTGTAAGCACAAGTAACGTCAGGATCAGGTCTCTTACCGGAAATCAGCGAAGTCACGTACAAGAAACACACTCCAACACCGGCCTCAATCCAAACACAGGTTGTTTTAACTGAACTTTCTCGGATCACAAGATATGTGAAACAGATCCCCCAAACACAGATATACAAAATATCTAAACTTGGGCCCCTGATGCCTCAGAGCTACACGCCGAGACGCCGCCATGAGGTCGATTACTCCTCTGAGAGATTGCCTGTAACTTTACCTACCCGTGGGTATCGTAAAGGCCGAATAACCCCTTACCTTTAAATACCATTTAAGCACTACACAGGAACAATTGTGTGTCTGCACTGGTGAGTTTGCAGGTGCCGGCGGTTAACAGCACAGTGGAGTCTTACAACTTAAATTACTCTTTCTCACATCCTCCTCCCCTCCCCCAGAATGGCACATGTGACACAAAACTCTTCTCTTATCACAGCTGCAAACCGTGTTCACGTGTGAAAAACGGTAGTGTTAGCAACTCTTCTAAGTCGATAATCAGGAGGTGTCAGCTTTGGTAACCCTCCTTTAGGCTCTGTAACTGAACCTAATCCTAACTTAAAACATAGTAGCAGGGCTTCCACAGTTCTGAGCTCGTTGGCAGGCACGACATCCACTGAGGTACCTTAAGAGGCGCGGCATTTACCTGTCCTCAGTGTAACAGCGACTCTCTGAGTGTGATGTGATGTGGACCTGGCTCTGGCTGCAGATGTCGTCCTCTCTGTCTCGGCAGCTTGTCTCTCTGTCTGCGTCCGGGTGTCTCTCCTATTCGGCGGACACGTCTGTGTCAGGCAGTCAGGCTCACCTAAGTCTCTGGACACCTCACAGTTCAAGCCATGGCAGGGTTTTCTTGAGACAGATGCGCGCGTCAATCTGGACATTCGTGTTCTTGGCTCTGCTCCTGTGCCTCTTTAAGCTTAGCTTTGCATCGCATCAGTACTTTCAGCACTTTTTCTGCCCAAAATGGCCGACGCCATAGTTGCGCGAGTGTCTACATACATTTCTCCTCATTTGCGCATATCGTACAGAATAACCAGAAATAGCGGCATCTTGTGGCCCTCAAACAGCAGAACAATATCAAATAAATACTTCCACAATCAGTTCATATCTCTTATAGCGACTTTACTTAGAGTGATCTCAAGAATTGCGCGGTTGGTCCACCATCACCACACAACACGTCAGTCAACTATTTTTTTGACTAATTGCGATGATGACGTTTCGTCACACATTCATGCATGAAGAATTTTGGCGTGATCGGCATCTCTTCCTCACTTTGCCGATCACCTCTAAATCATTAAGATTTTTAGGCTGTCCACTTGGCCAACACGCGAAGGCTTGCACTACCTCGCTTCTCATAAGTTTTTCTCATGGAGATTAAGGTCTGGAGACTCTGGTTAAGCACTCCATGACCTTAATGTGCTTCTTTTTTGACGCCACTTCTTTGTTGCTTTGGACATTATGTTTGAGGGTCATTGTCTGCTGAAGACCCAATACATGACCCATTTTTAATGTCCTGGAGAAGGTGATGGAGGGTTGTCACTTCAGGAGTTTACGGTAGCAATGGCTCCACCCATTTCTCCCATTGATTCGTGGTGAACATAGTCCTATGTCCCTTCAGCTAGAGAAACACCCCATCTAACAAATATTTCCACCTCATTTTGACAGTGGGGACGGACAGTTCTTTTGGTCAAAGGCAGCATTTTCTCTCCCTCCAAAAATGGTTGAGTACGAGGTTAACACTGCAGCATCAATTTTCTGCCTTACACAATGGCGGAACATCAAACAACAATCATCACAAGACCACAGCACCTGTCTCCCAAATCACTCACATAATCATCCAGTGTTCATTGCAACATCAGATTGGCCTGCACCTTTGAGCCACATCTTCGAGGCAGGGGGAACCTTTCGGTACTGCAGATTTTAAAACTATTTATGAGTGTATGTGTTACTGCAAATTGGAGTTTTCTTGTGACTGTGGTCCAGCTACCTTGAGTCATATCAAGTTCCCCCTTATAGTTTTAGGCTGATCTCTCACCTTCCTCATGATCACTCGAATACTTCCACATGAGCGTGATACTTTGCATGGTGCCCCAGATCGATGTCGATTGCACACACAATTCTTCGTATTTCTTCCATTTTCTACTATACATCCACACGTGGAGCTCCTCTCTCCACCGAGCGTCTACTTATGGTTTTTGCGTGCTTTGCGTGCAGGTCTATTTTCTTGCGTCCCTTGACACTATCCTTAGAAAGCTCTTTGATCTTGCCCAAGATTGTAGACGTTAGAGTACTGTCTGATTAATTGAGTCTGTGGACAGGAGCGTCTTTTATAAAATTGACTATTTAAGACAGCTGTCATAATGCAAGTAAACAGTTTGATTAGGGCATCGAACTAGGTCTATAGGAAGTCACAACCTTAATGGTATAGGTAGGGGATCAAATACTATTTCCCTCAGGAAAAAGAAAATACAATTTATATAAATTTTATACAATGAGATTTGGATATTCTATCTCTCAATGTTAAAATTAACCTACCCTTAAAATTATAGACTGTCCACTTACACAATCAGCAATGGATCAAATAATTATTTCCTTCACTGTATATCTATCTATCAATCTTTCTATCTATCTAGAATGTTGCCTTTGGGGTCTCTAATCAAGCCATGAGTAAGAACAACTGTGTTTGAAACGCGTAGGCTAGACCACTTCTCCGTCTCTCCTTTTGCCTTGCACTTTTGCTCTTCATGATGTATACATTCAGTGCTTGTTTTTTTTAACAATTTTCATAATTAAAGTTGAATTTATCTGTTAAACATTTCAAATGTAATGCTGTGGCTTCACGCATCATTCTTATAGACTATTGCGAGTCCCTGCCCCACTCTGCCGTGCATCCTAACGGTGAGCTTGTACCATATATTATCTTTCGAAGAGTTTGCACAAGGCAATGCTACAAAATACTAGTCTGGAAATGTTATATAAACTTTTTGACTATGTAAGAAAAGTGCTCTTACTAAAATTATCCTCTACTCCATTATTCTGGACATTTGGCAAATTATAAATAATTTTAGTTATCCCAATTGACCTAAAAGCCGTAAGGTTTATTCTGATTTCATGTCAGATAGTGATAAAAATACTTCCCACACAGGGCCACTTTGACCTCCGAGTTTTCTTTAAGTCTTGTCCTCCACCAACATTATTCTTAGCACAGTAACAACACCACGAAATACAAATGAAAACAAAACCCTGGCCATCTGGCCACTTACTGCACATGGCAGATTCCCTTTCTATAAGGATCTGGACCTTGTGTCCAGTTCAGAACATGTCAGTTCTACACCTCCACTGGTTAGCTTTCAGAGAGGTTAGAGACACCTGCTATCCTCTGGGGCAAGAGCCCTCTACTCAGCCTCTTCCTCTTGCTCCACCTTCCAGTGAAGCTGAACCCCCCCCCCCCATATACCTGTAGGCCCGGGCCTTTTATAGGAATCTAGAGACCCTCCAAAACCTGGCCTGAACACCGGGGAGTGACACCCACCTGACATGTTGTTCTCCTCAGGTCTTGAGCCGATCATCCAGAATAACTCAAAATAAGATGTCTGCCAAACAACTTAGTGTTGGCTGACAATACATATGGCTTTCCTCCTATCCCCACCAAAGGCCCAGGTATCTTTGGTGCGTGTTGCTAGTATGACTCCAGTCCATCTCCACCTTTGTCACAGAATCCGCGATTACCATTGTTTCTCTGCCACTGTACATCATCATATTATGTGTGTGTGTGTATGAGTGTTCTGTCTATCATCCAAAACAATGAGAGAAAACCTGAGTAAAGCCCAAAAGTGTCATACAGCTAATACTAAAATCATGTGTCGCATAGGTATTTGCCGTGATTAAGTATATAAACACTGGGAATCTTAGTGTACTTGATCCAATTACTTGGAGACTATAGCTTGTTCCATGGCAGTTTATGCAGTTCTACAATTTTAATCAAAGAGTAGAATATCATTATAGTAGATTGTTCTTTCAGTCCCCAGAAACCAGTATGGGTCGTCCTTTAATATGTTAGTGACAGGTCTAACCCAAGCTTGATTTCAACGACCAAAAAAATGAATGAGCAAGAGCTTCCGTAAAGATACAGTTTGTTCATAATATGTTGTTTTGTTATCAAAATTAAGTGTTTAATGTTATTGATCAGTGTCCCAACATCTATTGACCCCTACATATGCCTTCATGATTAGATTTATCCCATTATCATCCATAGACAGTTTTGCAACCTCTAACTGGACAGAGCCCCATTTTTTGACAATCCTGACAGTGTAACTTATACACAGGGAATAACTTTTTAGTGCTTTTACACCTATGAGTGTACAAGAAACGTTTTCTTCTCATTACCGACTGTGGCTTTCAGTTACACTGGGTAATTTTCGCGATACCATCCTACGTTTTTTCTTGTGAAAAATATCAAAAGCTTGAAAGTCTGGAACATTTCTATTAATTCTTCAAACAGGTCTTCAAAAATTTCTGTGTTAGACATAGTTATACCAACACAAAATAGCTGTATCTAACCATATGTTCTACTTAATGTTTGGAATAAATTTTCTAAACCAACTTTTTATTTTCTACATAAACGACTTACCAATTTAGTAGCAATTTGTCACGTTCACAAATTTGCAACACAGAACTTTTAGCACCAGTCCAGTTCTAATGTGGTTTTGAGGGGCCTGTTGTTAAAAAACCCCATAAATGACCCCATCTAAAAAACTCACCCTTAGAGTTTTCAAAACACATTTAAGAGTTTTGTTTACCCCTAGGTATTTACAGAAATTAAAGCAAAGTGGAGATAATTTTTTAAAAAAAAATTTTATCCATTAAACGGGGCACAATAGATTTCCAAAGGAAATGCAATTAATATTTGACACCCCCAAAATTTCTGCCTTTATTAGAGATTTTCCAAAAATGGGGCCCCATTGCCTATTTGACTCAACCAAAGCCTCAGAATGAAGGAGTATTTGCGGGATTTCAGAGCTCATTTCTTAGGATTTAAAAAACATAAACTGCCTGACCAAAAAACCCATCTAGATCGTTGATAGATGTGTGAAAAAGTCTTAAGCCCAAAAATTGATTTTGGGGTAAATGCGTAAAAAATGGGGGCCTTTTCAATGTGCCAAAAATTGTGCCCCCGATATGCCCCCTAATATGCTATTGAGGCATACCCAAAATCTGATTTTTGAACCACATATGAAGGTTTCTACTACTGTTGAAATTCTCCTTCTCTAATCGATTCAGGCTTTATTTTGGGGAAAAATTTCATACACCCCCCAATTTTTAAACCAATCTCTTGAGGAATAAATCCAGGGGTGTTGTGAGTATATTGGCCCCACAGGTGTTTCACAGATTTTTTAGTGTTAGGCTGTAAAAATGAAAAAAAATATTTTTTCCAATAATATGCAGTTTTAACTTGGGTTTTATTTCAAGGAATCCTGGAAAAAAGCACCCCAAAATTTGTTATACAATTCATTCCAAGTTTGGTATTACTCTATATGTGGGTATAAACTACTGTTTGGGTACATGGTAAGGCATGCTATTTGGCTGATGTAACACATATTTTAGTGGGTGTCACAACATTTTGGATTCAACGCTGTAGTGCTAGTGAAATTTGTGACTATTTGATGTCATAGGGCCACATGTATGAAAACTGTCTAGGTCTAAAACACTCTTTGTTGCCCACAGCAACCAATCAGAGCGCCCCTTTCATTTTTCCAGAGCACTATATGAATAAGAGGGGCACTCTGATTGGTTGCTATGGGCTACAAAGAGAGTTTTAGACCTACACCGTTTCATACATGTGGCCCATAATCTCCATTTTTGTATCTTAAGCTAATGATCATTTCCATTTTTATATCTCAAGCTATATTTATACAGGCTTGCATTTCTCAAACCTGCATATTTCAGATAGCTTAATTTATGATCTAGTAGTGCCCATCGTCTAGTCTAGGAGTGATTTTGTGTATGTTATTTTGGACTCTGGAGCCGGCCCCTCCATGGTACCAGATGAGGTAAGAAAAAAGACCTCTGTGCTCTAAGCTGACACAATACCTGTGTTGTGTCTGTCAGTTTTTGTTTAAGACAATTAAGAATCGGAGAAGCTTTGTACCCGTGTAGAGGACAATTTACATAATGTTGTTCGCTGGAGTTCCCTGTCTTCACCATTTAGCTTCTCTGGTTGAAGATTTATAGAAAGGTGATGTAAGCTGCAGGTGATGTGCTGTAAGTATTTAACCTTTGTAACTAAACATTTTGCAAAACTTTACTCAATACGGCACTATTTCCTGTAACCAGTTTATTATATTACTCATATGCTATTATTTTATCATAATTAATTAATTCCTATTTAAAATAAAATTGTGTTGTATATTAATTGACTGGACTTCTTTAAAGCTGTGTCCAGAACCTGTATTAATAAAACTTGAAAAAATGCTCCCCTGGAAAGTCATATATGGGTGTATGGTGTACCTTTACCATGTGGTATACACTCACCGGCCACTTTATTAGGTACACCATGCTAGTAACGGGTTGGACCCCCTGAATTGAGATCTGGTGACTATGGAGGCCATTTGAGTACAGTGAACTCATTGTCATGTTCAAGAAACCAGTCTGAGATGATTCCAGCTTTATGACATGGCGCATTATCCTGCTGAAAGTAGCCATCAGATGTTGGGTACATTGTGGTCATAAAGGGATGGACATGGTCAGCAACAATACTCAGGTAGGCTGTGGCGTTGCAACGATGCTCAATTGGTACCAAGGGGCCCAAAGAGTGCCAAGAAAATATTCCCCACACCATGACACCACCACCACCAGCCTGAACCGTTGATACAAGGCAAGATGGATCCATGCTTTCATGTTGTTGACGCCAAATTCTGACCCTACCATCCGAATGTCGCAGCAGAAATCGAGACTCATCAGACCGGGCAACGTTTTTCATCTTCTACTTTCCAATTTCTGAGCTTGGGCAAATTGGAGCCTCAGTTTCCTGTTCTTAGCTGAAAGGAGTGGCACCCGGTGTGGGTCTTCTGCTCTGTAGCCCATCTGCCTCAAAGTTCGCCGTACTGTGCGTTCAGAGATGCTCTTCTGCCTACCTTGGTTGTAACGGGTGGCTATTTGAGTCACTGTTGCCTTTCTATCAGCTCGAACCAGTCTGCCCATTCTCCTTTGACCTCTGGCATCAAAAAGGCATTTCCCCCCCCCACAGGACTGCCGCTCACTGGATGTTTTTTCTTTTTCGGACCATTCTCTGTAAACCCTAGAGATGGTTGTGCGTGAAAATCCCAGGAGATCAGCAGTTTCTGAAAAACTCAGACCAGCCCTTCTGGCACCAACAACCATGCCACGTTCAAAGGCACTCAAATCACCTTTCTTCCCCATACTGATGCTCGGTTTGAACTGCAGGAGATTGTCTTGACCATGTCTACATGCCTAAATGCACTGAGTTGCCGCCATGTGATTGGCTGATTAGAAATTAAGTGTTAACGAGCAGTTGGACAGGTGTACCTAATAAAGTGGCCGGTGAGTGTATATTACATGTTAACTTTACTATGCAGGTCGGTACAATTATCAATTTTATTTTTTATTTTTAGGTTTTACTACTTTTACACAAAATAAATGAGTTTGGAAAAAATTGCATGTTTATGTCATCATTTTATGACAGCTATAACTTTTTTATCTTTCTGTATATGCAGCTGTTTAAGGGCTTGTTTTTTTTAAAGATTATGCTGATGTTTTCATTGGAATCATCATGGGGTTCATATTAAACTTGATCACTTTTATCAAGGTTTTTGGGAGATGGAATGAACAAAATTCAGAAATCCTGGTAGTGTTTTTATTTTAATTTTTTACAGCCCTCACTGTGCAGTATACATGACATGCTAGTTTTACTCTGTTGGTCAATATGATTATAGTGATAGCCAATTTATATTTTTTATGTTGTATCTAGAGATGGGCGAATTTCTCAAAAATTCGATTCGGTCACTTCGCCGAATTTTCCGACAAAATTTGTTTCGGTCCGAATTACTTCAGCACGAATTGCATGAAAAAACAGCTATTTCCAGGCGCCAGAGCCTGCAGGTGCTGGGAGAAGTTTTTGCCATGCTTAAATACAGAGGGGGCTTGGTTTGGTCTTCATCAATGTTTGTTTTAGAGACACCACATGACTGCCGCCGCCTTAGAATCGCTTTATTATAAAATTCCTTGGGCACTTAAGAGGGCAAAACTGACCAAAAAACTGAAGCGGGAATGTAGCCTGATAAAGTCATGCCAGAGAAATCTGGAAAAAAACAAGCTGAGAGCTCAGTGACAGAGTGTGGAGGTGACGGCGGCAGCCACAGCAGCATGAGGTCAGGCAGTGGCACAATGAAATTCTGGAGGTGGCAAAACAGGAGGAAGCCAAGGTGGCACAATGACTGCGTGCGGCGGTCCCCGCGGCAGCAGCATGAGGTCAGGCAGTGGCACAATGACATTCTGGAGGTGGCAAAACAGTATTAGGCCACAGAGTGGCACAATCACACAGTGTGGAGGTCACGACAGCAGCAGCATGAGGTCAGGCAGTGGCACAATGACATTCTGGAGGTGGCAAAATAGGAGGAAGCCACAGAGTGGCACAATAAACTGAGAACGGAGGTCAACGGCGGGCAGCAGCATGAGGTCAGCAGTGGGACAAGACATTCTGGGGGTGGCAAAACAGTATTAGCCACAGAGTGGCACAATCACACGGGTGTGGAGGTCACGACCGCAGCAGCATGAGGTCAGGCAGTGGCATAATGACATTCTGAGGTGGCAAAACAATATTAGGCCCCAGGGGTGGCACAATACTGAGAGCAGAGGTCACGGCGGCAGCATCATGAGGTTTAGGCAGTGGCACAATGACATTCGGGAGGTGGCAAAACAGTATTAGGCCACAGAGTGGCACAATGACTAATAGCAGAGGTCACGGCGGCAGCAGCATGAGGTCAGGCAGTGGCACAATGACATTCTGGAGGTGGCAAAACAGTATTAAGCCACAGAGTGGCACAATCACACAGTGTGGAGGTCACGACAGCAGCAGCATGAGGTCAGGCATTGGCACAATGACATTCTGGAGGCGGCAAAACAGTGTTAGGCCACAGAGTGGCACAATGACTGAAGAGCAAGGTCACGGTGGCAGCAGAAAGAGGTCAGTCAGTGGCACGATGACATTCTGGGGGGTGGCAAAACAGTATTAGGCCACAGAGTGGCACAATCACCAGTGTGGAGGTCAAGACAGCAGCAGCATGAGGTCAGGCAGTGGCACAAAGACATTCTGGGGGTGGCAAAACAGGAGAAGCCACAGAGTGGCACAATGATTTGAGAGCGGAGGTTCACGGCGGCACAGCAATGAGGTCAGGCAGTAGGCACAATGACATTCGGGAGGTGGAAAACAGGAGGAAGCCACAGAGTGGCACAATGACTGAAAAGCGGAGGTCACGAGGAGCAGCAGAAATGAGGTCAGGCAGGTGCACAATGACATTCTGGAGGTGCAAAATAGGAGGAAGCCACAGAGTGGCACAATAACTGAGAGCGGAGCTCACGGCGGCAGCAGCATGAGATCAGGCAGTGGCACAATGACATTCTGGAGGTGGCAAAACAGTATTAGGCCACAGAGTTGCACAATGACTGAGAGCAGAGGTCACGGTGGCAGCAGCATGAGGTCAGGCAGTGGCATAATGACATTCTGGAGGTGGTAAAACAGTATAAGGCCACAGAGTGGCACAATCACACAGTGTGGAGGTCACAACAGCAGTATGAGGTCAGGCAGTGGCACAATGACATTCTGGAGGTGGCAAAACAGTATTAGGCCACAGAGTGGCACAATGACTGAGAGCAGAGGTCACGGCGGCGGCAGCATGAGCATGCGCATCATGAGCATCATGTTTATTTCTTTATTTTCGTTAGCCAAGGATCAATAGTATGGGTGCAACGAAAATAAAGAAATAAACATGATTTTATTGATTTAATATTTTTTTTAGTTACCCCCCATATTATCATTCGTTTTATATATACATCGGGACAACTTCTGTAGTTTTTATAATTTGATTTCGGCCATGTACAGTTTTATTTCAGATTGCATTAGAAAACCCATAGGAGCGTCGCTCCTCTCCCCCATTGGTCCAAATAACGGCGCCTCTTTTAACTTAGCCAATCACAAAAGCGCGCTAAAGAATTTCTTTTCCCCAAAAGAACTCTATGAGAAAGTAGCTCACGCTCTGATTGGCAAAGCGGGATGAGCCTCCCCCGCTTCAACCAATCAGCTCGTTTCTGCATTTTTACTGTATTTTGAACTGTCCCGCCTTTGAATAATGATTGGTCAATTTTTCTCCATAGGATATAATGGGACATTGTCGCTCCTATTCGATTGGTCAGTTCTCCTCCATAGGTATAATGGGGCTTTGTCGCTCCTATTCTGATTGCCTGGTTTATGCCGACCAATGAGAATAGCTTAAACAATTTGAATTACTGTCTTTCCCGCGATTCTCTCTATTGCAATTCCCTATGTAGCGCCGTCTCGGCGACAAACGCGTTGTTTCGGGTTTTTAACTGCATTATTTTTTAAAGAAGGGTTCGGCTCTTTATCTGATAATGTTTTACACTTAATAAAAATGATTTTTTGATTAATACTTCATGGGCCCCACGGCGCTGAGCGCCCAGATTTCAGAACCCATCACTCCATAACTAATAATGGGAGAAGTAGCTCGCGCTCTGATTGGCTGGGATAGCCAAGCCCCCGCGAGCTCAGCCAATCAGCTCTTTTCTGTCTTTTTACTGTAAATTTTGAACTGTCCCGCCTTTTATTTTGATTGGTCAAACTTCCCCCATAGGATATAATGGGTCTTTGTCGCTCCTAAATTCTGATTGGTTAATACTCCCTTCATAGGTTAGAATGGCCACTGTCGCTCCTATTCTGATTGGTCCAAACTTCTCCATGGGATATAATGGGTCTTTGTCGCTCCTATTCTGATTGCTGGGGTTCTTCCGACCAATGAGAATAGCTTAAACAATTTGAATACTGTATTTCCCGGGGATTCTCTCTATTGCAATTCCCTATGTAGCGCCAGTCACGGCGACAAACGCCGTTGTTCGGGTTTTTAACTGCTTTATTTTGTTTTTTTTTAAAGAAGGGGTTTGGCTCTTTATCTGATAATGTTTTACACTTTAAAAAAAAATTTTTTTTTTATCAATACTTCATGCCACACGGCGCTGAGCGCCGAAATTTCAGTGCGCCCATCTCTCCATAGACTATAATGGGAGAAGTAGCTCACGCTCTGATTGGCTGTGATAGCCAAGCACCCGCTAGCTCAGCCAATCAGCTCTTTTCTGTCTTTTTACTGTATTTTGAATTATCCCGCCATGGATTCTGATTGGTCTAAAACTTCTCCATAGACTAGAATGGGTCTTTGTCGTCCATTCTGATTGGCTGAGCAGCCAAGTCCCCGGCAGCTCAGCTAATCAGCTCTTTTCTGCATTTTTACTGTATTTTGAACTATCCCGCCGTGGATTCTGATTGGTCTAAACTTCCCCATAGGTTTTAATGGTTCACTGTCGCTCCTATTCTGATTGGCTGGTTTATGCCGACCAATGAGAATAGGTTTCAGAATTTGAATTATTGTATTTCCCGGCAATTTCCAATATCATAATTCTTGATATTGCGCCGTTCTAGATTTTTGGAAAGTGTTTTTTTTTTATTATGTTTATTTTTTTACGTTCAGCTCTTTTCTGACACTTTCTGCCTTTATAAAGGCGATTTTTTTCGGAATCATACTCCTGCTGCACGGAGCGGGGCGCCGAGATTTCTGTCGCGATCTTCGATCCGCTTCCTCGCATGTTCCGATCCTGCTTCACTTTGTCTCTGCCGGAGCATTAGACCAAAAAAAACCTGGTCTGCCTGTGGGAGCTGCCGAGCGCTGCACTGCGCCTCGCTTTGCCGACTCGCCATCGTACATGCCTCGGGGTTTTCGAGCGCGCCGCGTCCCGCCCCGGAACGCCTACCCCGTGCCCACACCGCGCCCACTGCCCGCCCCTTCATGCGGGGCGCAGCTGAAAGTGGCGAACGCTGCGCCTAACACTGAATCCCCGCGTCCGACAGCGGGATTCCGGCTGGGAGGCGCAGTGTACGCCAAAAAACGGGCGAAAAGCCCGTTCATACATGTCGCCCACTGTGTGTTTTACTAAATATAAAAGGACAAACAGGCTTAATTAACCTTCGGACATGAATTATGCTACAGGAAAAATATATACATTTTGGCGGTGAAAATGACGGTTTCTTGGGATCACCACAGCTGAAAAACAACGCTTAATTAACCCCTGGATGTAAATTGAGCCAAACAATTGAGCCACCACAAACTAGTAGCTTTGTAGAGAGTTACAAAGGCCTGATTTTAACGCTACACACAAAGAGATAACATTGTAATTAAACTTCGCTTGTGAATTATGCTACAGGAAAAATGTATATATTTTGGCGTTGAAAATGACGGTTTCTTGGGGTCAGCACACCAGAAAAACAACGCTTAATTAACCCCTGGATGTAAATTGCGCCAAACAATTGGGCCACCACAAACTAGTAGCTTTGTAGCGTGTTACAATTTTTATTAAGTGTAAAACATTATCAGATAAAGAGCAGAACCCTTCTTTACAAATAAAGCAGTTAAAAACCCGAACAACGCGTTTGTCGCCGAGACCAGCGCTCCATAGGGAATTGCAATAGAGAGAATCGCCGGGAAATACAGTAATTCAAATTGTTTAAGCTATTCTCATTGGTCGGCATAAACCAGCCAATCAGAATAGGAGCGACAATGTCCCATTATAACCTATGGAGGAGAATTGACTAATCAGAATAGGAGCGACAATGTCCCATTATATCCTATGGAGAAAAATTGACCAATCATACTCAAAGTTGGGACAGTTCAAAATACAGTAAAAATGCAGAAACAAGCTGATTGGTTGAAGCGACGGGGGCTCGTCCAGTTTAGCCAATCAGAGCGCGAGCTACTTTCTCATAGAGTTCTATGGGGAAAAGAAATTCTGAGCGCGCTCTGTGATTGGGTAAGTTAAAAGAGGCGCCGTTATTTGTACCAATGGGAGAGCGAGCGACGCTCCTATGGGTTTTCTAATGCAATCTGAAATAAAACTGTACACGGCCAAAATCAAATTATAACACTACAAAAGTGGTCCC
This sequence comes from Phyllomedusa bahiana, assembly GCA_025379985.1. NCBI lineage: Eukaryota > Metazoa > Chordata > Amphibia > Anura > Hylidae > Phyllomedusa > Phyllomedusa bahiana. The sequence goes on along the minus strand of JAODAL010022304.1, from coordinate 48,925 downwards.
GATGTGTATATAAAATGAATAATATGGGGGTAACGAAAAAAAAATATTAATTCAATAAAATCATGTTTTTTTTCTTTATTTTCATTAGCCAAGGATCAATAGTATGGGTGCAACGAAAATAAAGAAATAAACAGGATTTTATTGATTTAATATTTTTTTTCGTTACCCCCATATTATCATTCGGACATAATAATTATGTTTAAATATATAAGAGGTTAATATAGAGATCTCTCCCGTGATTAATTTATACCCAGGACTGTATCCAGAACAAGGGGGTGTCCTCTACATGTTGAGGAAGGGTGGTTTCAACATAGACATAGAAAGGGATTCTTTATTCCAAGAGCAGTGAGACTGTGGAACTCTCTGACAGAAGAATGTGTCATGTAGAATTCACAAACAGAGTTCAAACTGGGTCTGGATGCATTTCTAGAGTGTAATAACAAGTTATAGTGACTAGGATTCTGGAGAAGGGGCGTTCATCCAGGGATTTATTCTAATTGCCAGATTTGAGTCAGGAAAGATTTTCCTAAAATTAGGACAACTGACTTCTACGTTACAGGAGGTTGTGCCTTCCTCTGTATGAACACTACAGCACAATAGGCTGAACTGGATGGATATCTGTCTATTTTCAGCCTTATAAACTATGTGACAATGTAACTATGAATCTATGTCTATTTAAGAGCTCCTCCTCCATTTCATAGTTGCCAATTTGTTGGTGTGTTTAGGTGCTTTTAGTAAATGTTTTGAGTACTTTCCCAGTATCAAGCTTTGGCTATTCCTGAGTCATTTACAATTGAACTCTGCCTGTCCTGATTCCCTGTCTGTGACCTGTTTATGATTGTACGCCACCTGCCCTGACCTTCTGCTTGTGACCTTCTATGCCTGAACCTTCTGTACCATGCCTGCATTCTAGCTATTAATGCTAGCGGCCATGTTGGGAGTAGTGACCTGTAAGTTCAATGCAGCGGAGTCCAAGCCCCTTTGAGGGGGTTGAGAGTAAAGACCAGGGGCATGTAAAGACCTTAGGCTATATTCACACAGCACCCAAAATAATGTTCAAGTACACTTCTCATAGATTGTAATGTAAAACATATGCTGTCATTTATACAATGCATATTTTCCTTCCATATTTTTGCATGCGTCTGAAAAGAATTGACATGCCAATTCTTTCAGGCGTTTACGCGCCATCAAATTATTAAGTATATAAGGCATTACATGTCATAATCACGTTCAAATTCTGCGCATGCAAGTGGAATTTCAACAGTGCAACGAACACATTTTGCACCACGTACCCTTGCGTTCCACAAAATGCAGTGTGAACTGTCTCTTTGACTTCACTCCTCAGCATGGCTTCGCACCAAACTCATAGATGAGTTGGAGTATCCACAACCTGCCCATGGCACAAGGAAATGTAAGAATTATGCTTATCTGAAGTTTAGGCTATGTCTGCACAGCAATGTTGAAATACCATCTAAAATCCAACGGCATTTTAACTTCGCTAGACCGTGGTTTTTGGTGCAAATTTGCTCTATAAACCACAGTCAGTTTTTGGATTTGCCATCAGCCCCGTACATTAAATGTACGGGAATCCAACAGCAATCCCGTGGAAGAACCAGCAGGTTTGACAATGCGGCGAAATTTCAAACCGACCGGAAAAAAAAATCTGTGCTGTGTAGATTTTTCACTGCGGTCTACACAGCACTGGATGTACAATCGGATTTTTGGCGGATTCTAAATACTGAATCCACAGTAAATCCGTCTACAATGTCTACGATGCTGTGTAGACATAGCCTTACATTTAATTTTCCCACTACTTTATGGTAAACATTTAGAAATTAGAAGAATTCAAGTTTTTTTCACTTTATTTATCTTATACTACAAATGTAATCTTCATCCAGAACTGAATTTAGAATTCTGATAGATTCTTCTTTGCAACTCCTGCTGTTTCATTGTCTGTGAAGTAGGTGTAGACAATACACCCAGCACTGCATAGTATAGTCAGGTACAAAAATGTATCGTAGATCTCATAGATACAAAGGGCGACATGTATGAAGGAAGGCGCATGGAAGTGAATAGTCGAGTCTCATTTTCAGTATATAATGCGCTGAAGTATCAAAGTGGTTTTTATGCGTTCATAAATGGTGTGTAAAGTTTGACGCGCCTCGCCTATGTGTTAGGCGCATTACAGAACTTAGGTGCATTAGTAATGCACCAAACATGTATAAAGGCTATAGATAGGCTGGAAATAAAAGAAAAGTCATTAGAATATCATGTCAGTGAATAGAAACGTTGGTACTGATCTTGCTTGGTGGACCAAAGGTCCCAGCAAGACCTGTGGTGTGCTGGCTCTTGCTCTATGTAGAATAAAGGGTGAATAAATTTCAAATTTAATGTAGTAAAAATTTAAAATATAAAACCTGAGCAGCATAATCAGTGAGTTATTTAATGTAAAATTAGTTTAAGATTCTATGAATTTTAAATGCATTTTATAGGAGATATTTCTATATTTTGAGGATATTTTATATTAATTTTACATGACCACATTTTTTCATTAAATTTAAATAATTAAATTTTATATAGTTTGATAATTATAATAAATTACTTTTTATTATTGTACTGGTGTAAGTTGAGAAATAAGGGACATTTTTGCCCCTTACAGCAAATCTAGCTTCACTTCTACTCCTCAGGTTCTGACAGACCACATTCACATAGGCCTGCCTGTCTTGCCGAACCACATTCATATATGTGTCTAATCTTACGAATGTGCTGTGACACACCTCCATAACGCCCCCAGAATATCCCCAGAACACGCCTTCATGTTTGGCGCATTCTAAAGTGTTGAGTCTAATGAAAAATGTGCCTAACACATTCATTAGGTGCATTAGACATCGTAGCCGGCTCAGTTAGGCGCATTGTATGCCAGAAAAAGGGTGAAAAACCCGATCATACATGTCGCCCTAAATTTCTACTGGCTTGCTTCTAGGGTGAAAACACATGTTTAATGGTGGAACCATATTTGAATAAAGCATGTGAACTGGCAACATACGGGTATTTAAGCATTTTAGTATTGTAACTTTGTACTTTTCGTACTATTTCCACATATAACATTATCAAGGAATAGTATATCCTTTCAATACCATTAGCACAATAAATCTTATTGAAATTACAGTACATAGCTACAAGCTACTATAACTGCTCATGGACTAATAAAATATCGTTTGTCCAACACCTGACTGACTCATTGATATATTCATTATATTTTACACACAGTGTAAAGGTTCCAATCTGTCCTTGATCAGGCATTCGAGAGATACTATTGCACCAACTAGTGTTTGATAGATATGATAATAAAAATAATGCCATCAGCAACTATACTGAGGCATTGCAATCAATTATCTCCATGTCTTTGGGAGGATAGTTGACTCCAATATTGAGAACATTAAACATTGTGTTTGAATTACAATTCTCTGACAGTCTTTGGTTTTTCTTGACCATAACATGCGCATGTTTTACTGTCATCATGGCCACAAATTAGCATATCACGGGTTAAAGAGAACCCGTGACATCTCCTAACATATCCATTTTAAGTAAATACTTGTGACTTTGTTAAATAACAATTCTGGAGCATCTTCTCTTATAACTCTGTGTTGTGCTGTTCCTCTGTTATTCATTCTAGAACGCTATTAATGAATCAGTCAGATGGGTGTTACTAGAGATGGGCGAAGTTCTCAAAAATTAGATTCGGGGACTTCGCCGAATTTCCCGACAAAACTCATTTCGGTCCGAATTACTTCGGGACGAATCACGTTAAAAAATAGCTATTTCCAGGCTGCACAGAGCCTGCAGGGTGCTGTAGTTCGTTGTGCCATGCTTAAATATGCAGAGGGAGCTTGGTTTGGTCTTCATACAATGTTGTGTTTTAGTATGACACGCAGATGACTGCCGCCGCTCTTAGAATCGCTTCACTATAAAATTCCCTGGGCACTTAAGAGGGCAAAACTGACCAAAAAACTGAAGCGGGAACGTTGCCTGATAAAGTCATGCCAGCGAAAGCTGGAAAAAAACAAGCTGAGAGCTCAGTTGGCAACATCAGTGACAGAGTGTGGAGGTGACGGCAGCAGCCACAGCAGCATGAGGTCAGAGAGTGGCACAATAACATTCTGGAGGTGGCAAAAAGAGGAGTAGGCCACAGAGTGGCACAATGACACAGTGTGTAGGTCACGGCAGCAGCCACAGCAGCAGCATGAGGTCAGAGAGTGGCACAATGACATTCTGGAGGTGGCAAAAACAGGAGTAGGCCACAGAGTGGCACAATGACAGAGTGTGGAGGTCACGGCAGCAGCCACAGCAGCCGCATGAGGTCAGACAGTGGCACAATGACAGAGTGTGTAGAGGTGGCAAAAACAGGAGTAGACCACAGAGTGGCACAATGACACAGTGTGGGGGTCACGGCAGAAGCCATAGCAGCAGCATGAGGTCAGGGAGTGGCACAATGACATTCTGGAGGTGGCAAAAACAGGAGTAGGCCACAGAGTGGCACAATGAAAGAGAGTGAAGGTTACGGCAGCAGCCACAGCAGCAGCATGAGGTCAGACAGTGGCACAATGACAGAGTGTGTAGGTCACGGCAGCTGCCACAGCAGCAGCATGAGGTCAGACAGTGGCACAATGACATTCTTGAGGTGGCAAAACAGTAGTAGGCCACAGAGTGGCACAATGACACAGTGTGGAGGTCACGGCAGCAGCCACAGCAGCAGCATGAGGTCAGACAGTGGCACAATGACATTCTGGAGGTGGCAAAACAGTAGTAGGCCACAGAGTGGCACAATGACAGAGTGTGGAGGTCACGGCAGCAGCCACAGCAGCAGCATGAGGTTAGGCAGTGGCACAATGATTTTCTGTAGGTGGCAAAAACAGGAGTAGGCCACAGAGTGGCACAATGATAGAGACTGGAGGTGACGGCAGCAGCAGCATGAGGTCCGACAGTGGCACAATGACACAGTGTGGAGGGCACGGCAGCAGCCACAGCAGCAGCATGAGGTCAGGCAGTGGCACAATGATTTTCTGGAGGTGGCAAAAACAGGAGTAGGTCACAGAGTGGCACAATGACAGAGAGTGGAGGTGACGGCAGCAGCAGCATGAGGTAAGAGAGTGGCACAATGACACAGTGTGGAGGTCGCGACAGCAGCAGCATGAGGTCAGGCAGTGGCACAATGACATTCTGGAGGTGGCAAAAACAGGAGTAGGCCACAGAGTGGCACAATGACATTCTGGAGGTGGCAAAACAGTAGTAGGCCACAGAGTGGCACAATGACAGAGAGTGGAGGTGACGGCAGCAGCAGCATGAGGTCAGACAGTGGCACAATGACACAGTGTGGAGGGCACGGCAGCAGCCACAGCAGCAGCATGAGGTCAGGCAGTGGCACAATGACTTTCTGGAGGTGGCAAAAACAGGAGTAGGTCAGACAGTGGCAAAATTACAGAGTGGAGGTGACGGCAGCAGCAGCATAAGGTCAGAGAGTGGCACAATGACACAGTGTGGAGGGCATGGCAGCAGCCACAGCAGCAGCATGAGGTCAGACAGTGGCACAATGACAGAGTGTGTAGGTCACGGCAACAGCCACAGCAGTAGCATGAGGTCAGACAGTGGCACAATGACAGAGTGTGGAGGTCACGGCAGCAGCCACAGCAGCAGCATGAGGTCAGACAGCGTCACAATGACATTCTGGAGGTGGCAAAAACAGGTGTAGGCCACAGAGTGGGACAATGACACAGTGAACGGCAGCAGCAGCATGAGGTCATAGAGTGGCACAATGACAGAGTGTGGAAGTGGGTGGCAATACCAGACCCTGGTAAAGATGGTTGGTGGCAGATGGAGAAACTGGCAGCAGATGTGTGGCATCAGGTGGGTGGCGGCATCAGAATCGTGGCTGAGGCAGGTAGTTTGAACCCAGACTCATTTCTCACAGTTTGGGTGAGGCGTCATGGCTGATGTAGTCTGACGCCTAAGGCATTGGTGTGTGGAAATCCTGGCCGATCCACGCCTGATTCAACTTGACAAAGGTCAGTCGTTCTACATTTCCCGTGGACAAGCGGGTTCTCCTTGGGGTAACGATGGCCCCCGCCGCATTGAACATCCGCTCTGATGCCACACTACTGGCTGGGCAGGTCAGCTTCTCCACTGCAAACTCGGCAAGTTGCGGCCACACATCCAGTTTGGCTGCCCAGTAGTCCAGGGGATCTTCTAACTGGGGTGGCAGAGTGCTGTCCAAATAGGCCACGACCTGTTGGTTCAGGGTCTGCTCCAGGTCCTGCTGCTGCTGTTGACTGCCCTCCTCACTAGGCGGGTAAAGGAAGCTGCTCATCAGTGACTCCAGACTTAGGTTGCTGCTAATGGAGCTGGTACTGCTCCTACCCCACCCACCTTCCCCCAGCAGCTGTGGCAGTAGTACGTGAGCGCTGAAGAACCCCCCGGTCAGAACTGTCAGAGGAGGGACGATGCCACACATAGGCAGCGGCCAACTGACTACAGAGGATATCCCTATAGTATTTGAGTTTGTCCTCCCTCTCAGCAGCTGGGAAAAAGGCTCCCATTTTGGACCGGTAGCGAGGGTCTAATAGGGTGGAGAGCCAGAAGTCATCACTCTGCCGGATGGTGACTATTCGGCTGTCACTAGCCAGGCAAATCAGCATGCTGCGGGCCATCTGCGCAAGTGACTCCGAGGGGCTCCCTGCCTCCATCTCCACTGTATACTGCCACGGTGCTTGCGGGTCATCTGCCTCATCTTCCTCATCTCCATCTACCTCCTCCAGCTGCTCCTACTCCTCCTCTCTTGTCACCTGGGTAGAAAATCCACTCATTTCACCAGACAATGCTTCTGCTCCAATGTTCTCCTCCTCCATTTCAGTCCCCACCAGACTCATGTGGCCACGAGGTGTCTCCAGTTCCCTGCCCAGACAGATTTTTCACCAGGACATGAAGCAGTGGAATGACGTTATTCATCCCGTAGTCCTGGCGACTGACAAATAACGTCGCCTCCTCGAATGGCCTCGACAAACGGCAGGTGTCACGCATGAGCTGCCACTGGCTGACATCAAAGTTACACAGGGGAGTACTCCTGTCCGCCTGGATCATCAAAAAATCGTTAATGGCCTTTCTCTGTTCATATAGTCGGTCCAACATGTGCAGGCTGGAATTCCAACTGGTGGAAACATCGCATATCAGAGTGTGTTGGGGGAGGCCGTTCTGCCACTGCAACTGGAGGAGGGTTTTCCTGGCTTTGTAGGAATGGATGAAGTGCATGCACAGTGTCCTGGCCATTTTCAGAATCTTCTGAAGATCGGTGGAAGACTTCAGGAACCTTTTCACAACCAGATTGAACACATGCGCCATGCAGGGCGTATGGACCATCGCTCCTCGGTGCAGCGTGGACACCATGTTACTCCCATTGTCCGTCACCATGGTTCCGATTTGCAGTTGGCGCGGAGAAAGCCACACATCGATTTCTTGCTGCATGCCGCGGAGCAGTTCCTCCCCTGGGTGACTTCGTTCGCCGGGGCAAGCCAGGTGTAGAACTGCGTGACACCGCTGTGCCCTACACATGTGGTATGATGGAGCAGTACTTGTGGAGGCTGAGATGATGGTGGTAGTGGAGGAGGAGGAGGCTGACATTGGCGCAGGAGCCACAGTTTGACCATGTGGAGGAGAAATCGGCATCTCCTGTCCAAGTTGTTGGTGTGCCTGGGCAGGAAGCACATTCTCCCAGTGGGCCTTAAAGGACATGTACTGGCCCTGACCGTAGTTACAGCTCCAGATGTCCACGCTGCCGTGCACCTTGGAAGAAACCGATAAGCTCAAGGACTGAGCCACCTTCTGTTCTACATATTTATGAAGTGCTGGTACTGCCTTTTTGGAAAAGAAATTACGGCTTGGAACTCTCCATCTCGGCTCGGCACAAGCCATTAGCTCTCTGAACAATGCAGAGTCCACCATTTGGAAAGGGAGGGACTGCAGTACCAACAACTTGGACAGGAGCAGGGTCAGCTTCTGCAGCTTAGGATGGGTGGACGCATAATGTTGTCTCTTTGCAATCGCCTCATTGAACGTCTGCTGGCGCCATGAGTAGCGAGGAGCAGGAGCATCTGGACCGGGAGATGATGTCAAAGAGAAACAGCTCCCTTCTGCAGAGGTGGTGGAGCCTTGACTGGCTGCAATGGCATGCGTGCCATTGGCCGCTGCTGCTGTGGCGGCAGGATGGACCACCACATCTGAGCCACGTTTCTCCCAGGCCACCGGATGGTGACGCTGCATGTGTTGACGCAGGGCCATGGTGCCAACGTTAGCTCCCTGGCCACGCTTCACTTTCTGCCCACAGATTCTACATATACCCATATTCGGCACCTCTGGTGTCTTAGCAAAGAACTGCCACACCTCTGAGTAGCTGATTTTACCGCCAACGCTCCGAATTGAGTGACTACCACCGCTGCCTCGCTGAGCCCCTGTGCCGCTACTTTCTTGGACCTGCGAAGCAGGTTTTCTAACCCGTGACCACTTGGCTCCCGACCTCACACTGCTGCTCCCCTGCTGACTCATGGCCACACAATCCACTTGCTGGCTGCGCCGCTGCCTGACGCGCAAGCTGACGCCCTCTTCTCCTGAGGATGATGAAGCCCTTGCTTCACCTGGCTCCTAAGTGCAGTCGGCTACATCAACATCGATTTGTGTTTCATCGTCACTGCTGTCCTCATCACCAGTCTTGGTATGCAGAGGCTGACCCCTCACAACATGACCTCCCATGCCACTCTCCACATCTATACTTTGCCGCCTACTGCAAGAAACAGGGGATATTGGCCCCATTTCTTCGCTGCCAGGTAGCATCTGACTGCCCTCCTCAAATTGTTCATCCTCGCTATATAGTGGCGCTGAGCCCAGAACACATAGTAGATCTCTGGCTGAGGGAACCAGATGGGACAGAGGCGGGTTGAGGACAGGTGAGGGCCGCTGACCCGCTCCCGGCCATGCCAACTAAGGGATGTGTCTGACGTTCCCACCGACTCTTGGCTGGGGTTGTCAGATGTCATCTGGGAGGAAGTGGATGACCTAGTCAACCAATCAAGAACCCTTGGGTTGCTGGTCAGCACACGGCCGCTAGATTACACCGACAGTTCTGGCCTCACCGAGTGACCCCTGCTGCGACGTCCCCTTGCTGGGCCTGCTCCTGGAATGTTTGTGCCACTGCCACTCGCAGGTGAAGAGGCTGCCACCTCTCTGGAAAAAGTGACTTGTATGTGCCATTTAAAAACACTGTGTATTTTACTGAATATAAAAGCACAAACAGGCTTAATTGACCTTCGGTTGTGAATTATGCTACAGGCAAAATGTCTTTTTTGGTGGTGAAAAAGAACGTTTCTTTTAGTGACCACAACAGCAGAAAAACGCTTAATTAATCCCTGGATGTAAATTGTGTAAAAGAAATGAGCAACCAAAAATTACCGGCTTTGTAGCGTGTTAAAATGGCGTGTATTTTACGGTACAGAACAGAAAAACTTGTAATTAACCTTCGGTTGTGAATTATGCTACAGGCAAAATGTCTTTTTTGGCGGTGAAAAAAAACGTTTCTTTTAGTGACCACAACAGCAGAAAAACGCTAAATTAACCCCTGGATGTAAATTGCGCAAAAGAAATGAGCAACCAAAAATTACCAGCTTTGTAGCGTGTAAAAATGGAGTGTATATTACGGTACACAACAACAGAAAAAAATGTAATTAACCTTCGGTTGTGAATTATGCTACAGGCAAAATGTCTTTTTGGCGGTGGAAAAGAACGTTTCTTTTAGTGACCACAACAGCAGAACAACGCTTAATTAACCCCTGGATGTAAATTGCACAAAATAAATGAGCAACCAAAAATTACCGGCGTTGTAGCGTGTTAAAATGGCGTGTATTTTACGGTACACAACAACAGAAAAACTTGTAATTAACCTTCGGTTGTGAATTATGCTACAGGCAAAATGTCTTTTTTGGCGTTGAAAAAGAACGTTTCTTTTAGTCACCACAACAACAGAACAACGCTTAATTAACCCCTGGATCTAAATTGCGCAAAAAAAATGAGCAACCAAAAATTACCAGCTTTGTAGTGTGTTAAAATGGCGTGTATTTTACGGTACACAACAACAGAAAAACGTGTAATTAACCTTCGGTTGTGAATTATGCTACAGGTAAAATATCTTTTTTGGCAGTGAAAAAGAACGTTTCTTTTAGTGACCACAACAGCAGAACAACGCATAATTAACAACTGGATCAAAATTGCGCAAAATAATTGAGCAACCAAAAATTAACAGCTTTGTAGCGTGTTAAAATGGCGTGTATTTTACGGTACACAACAACAGAAAAACTTGTAATTAACCTTCGGTTGTGAATTATGCTACAGGCAAAATGTCTTTTTTGGCAGTGAAAAAGAACGTTTCTTTTAGTGACCACAACAGCAGAACAACGCTTAATTAACCCCTGGATCTAAATTGCGCAAAAGAAATGAGCAACCAAAAATTAAGTGGTATTTGGATTGTAAAAACGCTGTTTCTTTAAATGAATACAACAGGAACAGGCTTAGATAACCCTTGGATATTCAATGTGCTGTGAGCAGATAGCATTAAAATGTATATGCAGCTGCATTGGACGCACACTGGACTTCAGTTCCAATACCCCACAAAATCAGAATTAGAACGTAAGAGAAGCAGTCTCTGAGACAAGCTGTGACACCCCCCAAAAATCGCTGTATAAAAATGAGTTCTTTAGTATCAGCTATCATAAGCAGCCGCGGCAGCACCTTCCCTAATCAGTACAGTGAGAGCGGTATGAGCTCCCAGCGTCGCGCCCGGACTTATATAGTGCGGTGACGTCACAGAATCCCGCCGGTCTCTGATTGGCTTCATCTCTGCACATGTCATGCAGGCTATGCCCTTCTTCCTCCCAGAGTTCTTTGCCCCATGTAACGCCATTTGCTCGCAGCCATTTTATCAATCAAAAGCACGCTTCATTCCCGCGAAGTACCCCAAACTTCGACTTCGTTCAGAACCGAAGTTTTCCTTAAATTGTAAGTGAAGTCCACTTCGTTAGAATCAATTCGCCCATCTTTAGGTGTTACCTGTCTAGTTTTCACAGTGGCGAGACCCTGAATACACAGACTCTCTTGGTACTGATTGGGTAACATCATATTGTGCAGGAACTACCCGCCCAATTGGTAACATCCAGCTGACAGATTGGTAATACATTTCTAGGAGGTATAACATGGGAACCACACAATATAGATAACTAAGTAAAGGTGCTAATTGTTATTTCATGGGTAACACTAGTATTTACTAAAACAGACATGTTAGGAACAGCCTCAGATTCTCTTTAACCGCAAATTGTACAACATGTCATCACAGTGGCCAGGTAAAGATAATCAGGGGATCACAACTGTTGGCCTTAGATCTGTAAAGTATTCCTTTTGGCTTACATGAGCTTATTGTTTTATGCATATGTGGTTTATACTGAAGTCTTTCTTGAAAGGCTGCTTTTCCCCCTTTCTGAGGGTTTGAATGCTATAACGCTTTTTCCATGCTTAGTTATTCACCAAATTTTTTCGCCTTTTCTTGTTGATACGTTAGGCTTTATTAGATTTTTAGATATATCATGTAAGGGAAAATAGTAAATAAAAACAGCAAAAGTGGCACTAAAATAAATGTTGTTTTTGTGTTACTTTTCTTTCATGGACATTTATATATAAGTGATGTAAAGTTTTAGGGTTGTCGGGGGCAGGGATAAAAGTTGTAGTTTGGGCTGATAATGTTTTTCTAATAATATTCTATTTCATGTTTTTTTATATATTTTTTTTTTTTGCATATTGTGTCCCGCTTAGGGCCAGACAAAGACCATCTGGGTGTAATGGGGGCTGGCGAGGGCGCCGCTGCCCCCCGTGGCCACCCCCATGCCCGCAGGGGGTCCGGCGCGGGTGGCGCGGCTGCCTGCGATCAACCCCCTGCTGCTCGGGCGCCGGCTCACTTACCCGTCCACGCTCCTGTGTACGCTGATCCTGCTCGTCCCGGCCGCCGCGCGTGTACCCGCTCCCTTGGGTGCGCGCGCGACGGCTGGTCTGGATTTAAAGGGCCAGCGTCCCGGTAATTGGTCTATTGCCAGGCGCTGGTCCTATTTAAGGGATACTCCTCCAGCACTCTCTGCCAGTTCGTTGGTGTGCGTTACCTAGTCTAAGTGTTGGAAGTCCTGTCTGATTACCCGTGTACCAGTCCAAAAAAATTTGGTGCAGTGAAAGTTCCTAATGACAGGCGGAATTTCTCTTTAAATAAAAGAAGTCACTTTTGGGTCAGTGCCGCACTCGCCTTCCCAAAAGAATTATATATTTTCACACTGCTGGAGCTGCGTCTTCCTTTGTCAATATCAAACACAACATAATCTTCTACAATTATTTCTGAAAGGAATAAAGAAACTGGTAAACATAAAGCACAAAGGCATGATTTCTGAAGCACAAAAAGTACAAACAAAGAGATAAGTAATCATTCCAATAATCTAGCTGAAGCATAGACATGAACAAGCTGACCCAAAAGATCTATAAATTGAACAATGCAGACTGTAAAATAATATGCATTTGAAATAGAAATCTGTGCATTAAGAAGTCACACAATGACAAAACATAGGGAAGAGTGAAGCAAATTAGGCAGAGAGGAGCATTATTAACTGATGGTGTAGAAATGATAGATGATATTGGCAGACATAGCAGAATAGTCATACAGTAGGGGATGCAAAAAGAATAGCAGATCATCAGAAGCCTAATAGCTGGAGAAAGAAGAAGATGACAAAGAAGCAATGTAGTAATGAAAATGGAAAAGTCTGAAATAGATTGGTATAATAAAGGGCAGGTGGGTAATTTCATGCTATTTCAGCACTGCACTTTTGTAAGAACACAAGTTGGTAACTTTATGGGAATTTATCTTGACCTTTTTAGGAATATTAAGAATGTATCATTACGGAACTAAAAGGGCTGAATTGTAATCCCTATGAATTAACACAAAGAAATATGAACAAACCGGAATCAAATGAAGTGCTACAAGGATCAAATTCATGCTGAACAATCTCTTGCAGTTAAAGGTCATTTCTCTGATCTTTTGAATTCTGCTCTAAAAAAAATCAGTTCCATCTGTTTTTTTTAGGGAAGCTTTTATTTAAGCCTTCATAAATATCTAGATTGAATGCAATTTTTGCTTCACAGTAGTTCATTATGAAAAAAAGGATATGCTGTATATTGGTCTGTGCAAAACTGAATTTCATGAAAGAGATGGAGCTAGAGTGGTGGAATTTCCTGTATTTCCACTTTTCATTAGTTTAATGTATTTCTGATTTGGAATATTAATAGGTGACAGAACACATTTAGGGGAAATGATCATTTCGGCAAGTTTAGTGCAACTTTGTTTCTTCATTCACAATACAGTTTAATTAAGACCAGTGAGCTACATTAATTCTAGATGGTTAAAAGAATGTTCCCATCTCACAATTTAATGGCATACCCTATCATAATGTCATCAAAGCGTGAGTTGAAAACACCCCTTTAACTCTGGGATCTCCACCTATTAAGGGATGTTCGCATGGCGTCTTTTAGATGCGTGTTTGGATCCAACAGATCCAAACAGACATCTAGCAATGTGCAGTGTGATTTATATTGCTTTCAATGTAAAATACGCATTGGCGTTCAGAGGAGTGATCACCAATGCATGTTTTACATGCGTCTTTCTGATGCGTCTTTCGGATCCTTTCAAAGAATTGTCATGTCAAATCTTGATCCGTTTGACACAGCAGACACCCTACTTAATACTAAGGGTGCGATTCTGCTGCAGCAAAAACACATCCAAACACGCAGCACACTTTGGATGCGTGTTGGATGTGTTTTCCGCAGCGCTTTTGAATAAATTTTTTGGATCTGAAAAACATATTCAAAATGCCGTGTGAACATACCCTTACCAGAACTGCTAAAGTCTCTGTCCAGAATTGATAGCACCTGCACAAGACTCTCTCATAAAACAGAACGGGAACAGTGCACAAGTACAACTACTCTCCATTCTGGAAGAATTTTGGGGGCCTCTTCCCAAGATAAGTGTGGGCCCAGAATGACCCATGCCTATCACACTTTTACGGCATATTTATTGATATTTCATCAAAGTGTGAGATAGAAACACCCTCTTATCTGAGATTACATTGTAAACATAATTGTAGTCAACTACCGTATAAGTTTTGAAAGTAGCGACTTTGTGATCTCAGTAGGTAACATATATTGACCCATAGTTGCAGTATGACAAATTTATAACATTTTTTGTAACTTTTCTCTTTTGCCAAATTTGTACTATTGTCAAAGGAGATGTTGTTAATGTAGGCTCGGACTGCCCCAAAGAGGAGCATGGAAAACCCCCAGTGAACTCATAGATATGATGGGCCACTAATAATAACAGGGAGAAAGGCAGAGAAAGAGAAGCAGAAAGCAAGAAGCATGTGCAGTATGTAAAGTCATGTACAATGTACAATAGTATGAGAAGTCATGTATGAGAATAAACTCCATTGGTGAGCCCCAACATTGCATTGATGGCACATTTTGAATAAGAAAAAAGGCCACTAAATCTTGATGCAAATCTATGCCTGTTAACAGCAAGTACAAAAACAGATTTTCTGACGCTCAGAGATTTGTGAGTAAAATCTACTTTAACATGCATGTCATTTAATTAATTTGGAACAGTTCTCACTACCCTATCCTATTTTAGCATAAAATTAAAATAAAGTGGTCTATGGTGTTTTTTTCAAGGCTTAGGCCCTTTTACCTCTTTAAGAGTCTTGCATCAATCAACATGCAAAACTGCCACAAGGCATGGGCATAGGCCTAAAAGGCAAGGGAGGCCGAATTGCTAATACACAGACCCATACTTCAGTCTTATAAGTGGCAAAACAGTCCTGTAATAAGAAATGTGCCCATAGACAGAATGCAGGCAAAGTAAATTTTCATACACCCACCTTGCTTTTTTGCTTTCTTTAAACAGTTGAAAAGAACCTGTCACATAGATTATGTTCCCCTTGCTGAGGGCAGTACAAGCTAGTGACAGACATGCTGTTTCCAGTGCTGTTTCCCTTATTCTGTAAGATGCTGTAGTTCTAGAGTCCAGCTTTTCTTGAAAAGAGTCATTTTAACTCATGACCCGCCCACCTGAGTCTAGCCTCACCACCTCATAACTGATTAACCTATTACTTTAAATTGGTAGAATTGCACCAAAAAATTATCCAGACTTGTTCAAGTCCACGATTCTCTTTCTGATATCTTGGATGATTTCTTCAGACTTTACCATGATGTTACACACAGAAGCCGTGTGTTTCTGGTGTGCATACAAAAACACATCCACAAGGTGTGTCTCTAATTAACTCAGATGTTGCCAATAAACCTATCAGAAGCTTCCAAGGACATGACATCATCATATGGGTTGTCCCAAATTGTTTAGAGGCATAGTAGTCCTAGTGTATGTAAACTTTTGACTTTGCAGAAAGTAATAAAAATGCCTTAAAAAATTCTCTCTATCATTATTCTGAAATTTGGCAAATATAAATAATTTTTGTAATCCTAATTGACCTAAAACGGGTAAGGTTTATTCTGATTTCATGTCAGATAATGAGAAAAACATACATATGTGGCTTTTTATATAGTGGATGTAAACTTCTGGTTTCAACTGTAAACCTCCATTATTGTTTTTTTCCTACTTGAAATAGGCATGTGAAAATGTTTTGGGCTTTCTGTTCCTTGTTTGCAGTATTTTTTACATTACAAATCATGGGATTCAAAGACAAGTCACATAATTTATGAATTAAATGATTTGTTATAGGAAAAAACACCAACAAAAATCATACAAACTTCCTTAACAAATGCATATAGCACTAAAAAAAAGAAAAAATACACGCAAAATTAACTTATCACACCAGAAACAAATATTCATACATGATTAAGCATATGTAACAAGCTGCTAATATTTTATGAATTTATTTTATTAAAATAATAGACTTCAAGCCTACATAATCTGTACTACATGTAATATGTTTTATTTATAAGAAAACAAACATTAGATACCATGGTTCTAAATGACTTAAAGACAATTAGCAAAAAAAAAGCCCACACTTATCAAAAAGTCGTGTAAGGGTAAGTTCACATCTAACTGTGGATCTTCTATGTCTGAATACTTGTTTAAAGAGATCTAAATGCATGCCGTGGCGTTGCTGCTGTGTATCCACAGTGGCCCATAGTGCCCATGAAAACTAATGTTAGATATCAACAGACCTTAATCTAAGCCAACATTCAATTCTCTTTTTACAGAAACAGATATTTTCCCAGTGGAGCACTGTCTGAAAAAATAGCAAGTGGATCAGCACTCCATCAAAGGAGCCTTTACATTGCCTAATTATCAGGGAATGAATGGCTGCATGAACTATCATTCAGAACTAGAAATGATTAGTCATTCATTTTATTACTATCAGCAGTATATCTACTGTATATTACCATTAACTTTTAGAGCACTTCCTAACTCATCCTGCATTGGGTGGAGATGCAACCTTTTGGGTACATTCATACGAGTAAAATTTGCTTGTCAGATTCTGCCATTGTAAACCGTGTTGTCTGAAACCTTTTCAATGACTATTTCACATGCTTATTGCATGTGCACCCAAATTACGCCCCACAAAGACGGTAATTCATAGTTATCATTGAGAGCTATGATTACCCGACATTTTCAAAGAATTGACATGTCATTTCTTCCTGGCACTTACAAGCCGGCTGTCAGCACTTTAGAAGTACGCGCTGGCCAGCACATACTTCGAAAACACCTAGCACATTGCGGCGCGAACAGTACGAGCCACAACATATCCATAGGGTAATTTTTCAGATTTTGTTTGCTCACAGTTTACAGTCAGAAACAAGTCCCATTCATTGCTATGTGGTTTTGGACACGGATTCACATTAAAAACCATTGTAGGGATTAGTTCAAACGGAAGCAGTCCTTTGGTGTTAAACAAAGCCAGGTTTAATGTTGCACTCCACAAAAACATGCAAATAAACGGCAGGCTTGCTTCAGCCAAACAAAATAAAGATATCCGGAACAAACACAGTCACAGGTATAAGTGCAGTACCGTACTTTGGTTCCCTGGCAAGGAAACCACACGCAGGTCTCAGTCTCTCTCTCTGGAGTGCAAGGCCCAGCTCTGGCTTTCTTCCAAACACTTGCTCCAATGAGCCGTTTGTACAAAGGTAAGGAACCACACCCCCTCTCACCTGAGCCTGCTGGCCTTATATAGGGCTGGTAAGCCCAGGACTGGATGTGGGAGCAGCCCGTCCCATCCAACTCTACAGACTGCTCCAATAAAGCCCGACCCGGATCACGGAAATTATTGCCTACTACATATACAAAACCTGTGTCAGTGGCTGCTGCCACTGACACCAAAAAACAAATGGGCTTTATTTCACCGATCTTAAGCAGATCGGTGAAAACATAATGTCCATCAATAACGGCACCTTGTGCCTTCCTACATCCCCCCCCCCTCTGCCCATGCCGGGGGATGGGCACCTACAGCCATCAAACTATATCCCTTTGACGGGGGCATCTGCTTTCCCCCTGCGCTTGCCCGGCCTGTGCCCACCGAGAAATTAAAATCTTGCAGAGCCAGGAACCAACGGGTGACCCTGGCATTGTTGCCCTTTTTCCCCCTTAACCATTTTAAAGGGCGTGATCCGTCACCAAATCTAACTTTCCGCCCCAGGAGGGAGTACCGGAGAGAAACGAGCGCCTTTTAAATGGCCAAGCTTTCCCTCTCAATAATGGAGTAATTACGCTCGGCAGGGGACAGCTTCCTGCTGAGGAAACTCACGGGAGTTCCTCCCATTGATAACCTGGGACATTACTGCTCCTAGGCCGACCTCTGAGGAAATCTGTTGTACCACAAAATCTAGTGGAAATCTGGGGCCACCAATACTGGCTGTCTACATAGGGCTGACTTCAAGTTTTGGAGGCTTCCTAGCCTTGGGGACCATTGTTCATGGCGGATTTGCCCCCTTCGTTAGGTCAGTTAGGGGCACCGCCATCTCGGCGAACTTAGGGAAAAACCCGCTGGTAATATCCCACAAATCCCTAGAAACGCTCTCACTTTTTCTTATTGAGGGGGCGGGCCAGGTTTGGATGGCTTCTATTTTTGTTCACTTGAGGCTTTTTATTTCCCCTCTTCCACGACATCCCCCCAAAGTAACGGGCCTCCTCCATCTCTACGGGCACTTCTGGGGTTTATAGTGAAACCCCACCTTTCCTTAGCGCATCTAGGACAGCTTGGATCTTCTTAGGTGACTCTCTCAATCTCGTGTGAAGATCACTATGTGTCAAGGTAGGCTGACGCAATATCCCCCTTGTGGGGACCCAAGATCCTATCCATCGCCCTCTGGAAGGTGGCGGAGCCCCCTGCAACCCAAATGGCATTCTTACATATTGAAGGACCCGTTCTGGTGTAGAAAATGCAGTCTTCTCTCGGGCCTCCTTGGCTAAGGGGATCTGCCATAACCCCCTTGGGACAGGTCTAGGGTGGTGATATACGGGCTGGCCCTAACCTCTCAATAAGCTCATCCACCGGGGCATGGGGTATGCATCGACCTTGGATACCTCATTTGTTTCGGTAGTCATTGCAGAAGCGCCACTCACCGTTGGGTTTTGGACTAACACGATGGGGCTGGACCATCCGTCTTAGACCCCTTTTATCACCCCTAATTTTAACATTCTCTGTACCTCTTTTGCACAATTTCCCTACGGGCCTCGGGAATCTTATAAGGTTTTAAACTCACTTGACATGAGGCTCGGTCACAATCTCATGTTCCACAACATGCGTTAGCCCAGGTGCATCTTGAACAAGTCCCTATTTTGTTTGCAGCATTTGTCTGCACTGTTGGGTCTGAGAAGGGACGGGTCTCTGCAATCTTTACTGCCTCTACACTGGTCTCTGGTTGGGACCACAAACAAGATGCCCCCGGGGGGTCCTATCCTTCCATGGCTTGAGTAAGTTAACGTGGTAGTTTTTGATAGGGTTTCCCTTCTACCCGGCTGAGGGACCCGATAGTTGACCTCCCCACCTTCTCAACTATTTTCTATGGACCTTGCCATTTCGCCAGAAACTTGCTCTCCACCTTGGTACTAAGACCAGGCCCCGGTCCCCTGGACTAAACTGTCCTCACTCGGCCGACTGTTGTAGACTCTCGCTTGCGCCTCTTGGGCCTGTAAGAGATTTTTTTTAACATAGGGAGGACCTGAGCGATCCGTTCCTGCAACTGGGCCCATGCTCAATAACGCTTTTATGGGGTGTGACTTCGCTTTCCCAGGTTCCTTGGCGATATCTAATAGACCCCGGGGATGCCTGCCATAAACCCAATTCAAAGGGGGAAAACCCCTGTGGAGGCTTGTGGAACCTCTCAAATAGAAAATAGGGATACGGCAAAAGGTAGCCCCAATCTCGGCCATCTTTCCTCGACTACTTTCTTCACATGGCCTTCAAGGTCTTGTTGAAGCGCTTACCAAGCCATCTGTCTGGGGGTGATACACGAGGTGCGTAGCTGGGTCAACTCAGAACCCTTAAAAAGATCCTTCATTACTCTTGACATAAATGGGGTCCCTTGATCCGTAAGGATCTCTTTTGGAAACCCCGTTCGGGAAAATATGTGCCAAAGCTCCCTAGCAATGACTTTTGAGGAAGCATTTCTCAGGGCACAGCTTCTGGGTACCTGGTTGGCGTAGTCCATTTAAAGACCAGAATGTACTGGTGTCCTCTAGCCGACTTTACCAGGGGCTCCACTAAATCCATCGCTACTCTCTCAAAGGGTATCTCAATAATAGGCAATGGGATTAGCGGGCTGCGGAAATTGGCGACTGGGGAGGTTATCTGGCACTGGGGGCATGAAAGGCAGTAGTTCCGGATTTCCCCCGGGAGCACCCTGGCCCGTAATTGGGTAGAATCCTCTCTATGGTTTATCTGGCCACAGGTGTCCCCCAATACATGAATGTGAGCCAGGTCCATGGGCCAACCGCCTATGGGGTTTGGGAACTAGCAGTTGTTTCCCCCACTTCTTCATGGATTTTGGTCACCGGTACAAAAAGGTTCCCCTTCATGGCAAAATGGGTAAATCTTTCCTCGGCCCCTGACTCTTGGGGTACCCCATCCTGAACCACCACGCTATTGAAAGCCCCTTTCAGGGTTTCATCCTGCAGCTGGGGCCCTCCCAAAATTTCCCCGAGATACCCCCAGGTCGGGGCTGTTCGTCAAGGGTGGGCTGTTTCCCATTACTTACCATGGGAGAGAACGGGAATTCGGGAACCACCTCCTGGACAGGGCTTCAGGGCTGTCCGTGCTCTCGGGGAATTTCTGCTGTACTGTATTTTCCATAGTAACCAAAAGAGAGGGCAGTCCCGGCCAATTATCGCCTCGTGCAGTAAACCCCTTCACGATGCCTACTTGGTGGGAACTGTTACCCTCATCAGATTTTAACGTGACTCGTGCCCCTGGGTACACTTGGTATCCCATGTATGCACGTGACTCCCAAAGTTTTCCCTGGGATCAACACATGGGGAATATGGGCCGTCAGGAGAGTGATCAAACTCCACGAGTCCAGGAGTCCCCTGATAGGGGGCCAAATTTACCCTGATTGGACAGAGGTGGAAGTCCCTTCTCCGTGTCCCTCACTGCTGTGCAGGCCGGTTTGCGCAAAAAAATTTACGTTTCGCCCCCCTATGGAACAGTCCATGGGTTCCGAGCCAAGTGGGCATTTTGGGGGCCCCCATGTGGGCCCCGGGAGGGGGCACTTCCAGCAGTGATGTCCTGGGCAGAGGGTCTGGATGTTGGCTCTGGCAGGCTTTGGCCTTGGACCGGGCTTCTCTAGGGGGTTTGGGTCCCCTTCTTGGGCCGTCAGAGTCCCCTCTGCATATGCCAGTATGGAGGGGCAAAGGGTCCTGGATCGCCCTGGAGCGCTCCACGGCCTGATACCTTTCCACCAAGGCTACCAAGTCATCTCCGTCTGGGGATTTCCCTGCGCGACCCTGCACTGCACTGGTTTGGGAAGAGCGTGCACAAAACCGGTCCATCTGACCCTTTCCACCATCTGGGCTGGGGAACAGACCTCTGGCTGCAGCCATTTCTGGTGAGGTGCAGGAGTCAAACATTGGGACCTTGGGGGCCCCGGTCCCTCCTGTTCCCCACTGGTGCCCCCTCAGAGCCCGGACGGTGACCGTTTATGCCCAGGCGTGCCAGGATCTCTGATCTCAGCTTAGGGTATTCCTGGCATCCTGCAGAGCAAGTCATAATAAGCCTTTGAGGCTCGCCGGTGAGAAAGGGGGCCCGGACCTCTGCCCACTGCGGGGCTGGTAGTCTCTTAGTTCGGCAACCCGCTCGAAGACGGTAAAGGGAAAGGCTTCCACGTCGTCCTTGGGGTCATCTTCTGCAGGGCGTCTCGTACCCTCTTCCGTGCCCGCTGTCCGTTTCCCCCTGACGGGGTTTTAGTGGGGCCTCCTTCCCCCCGGGTAGCTTCCTCCATGAGGGCCATCTGCCCGATTAGGAGCTGGTTAGTTTCCTGCTGTGACCGCACGGACTCTGCATGGGCTTGTTGCTGTTGGGCGCTCACCTGCACCAGGTGCTTCAGAGGTCCTCCATCGCACCCGTCTGGCTTTGAAGAGTTGCAGCCGCCTTACCCAGGACATGCAGTTTCCTACTTTCCCGGTGTTGCCCGCATCCGAGACACCAATTGTAGAGATTAGTTCAAAAGGAGCAGTCCTTTGGTGTTAAACACAACCAGGTTTAATGGTGCACCCACAAAAACATGCAATAAAGGCAGGCTTGCTTCAGCCAAACAAAATTAAAGATATCCGGAACAAAAAACAGTCAAGGTATAAGTGCAGTACCGTACTTTGGTTCCCTGGCAAGGAAACCACACGCAGGTCTCAGTCTCTCTCTCTGGAGTGCAAGGCCCAGCTCTGACTTTCTTCCAAGCACTTGCTCCACTGAGCTGTTTGTACAAAGGTATGGAACCACACCCCCTCTCACCTGAGCCTTCTGGCCTTATATAGGGCTGGTAAGCCCAGGACTGGATGTGGGAGCAGCCCGTCCCACCCACCTCTACAGACTGCTCCAATAAAGCCCGACCCGAATCACGGCATTATTGCCATACTACATATACAAAACCTGTGTCAGTGGCCTGCTGCCGCTGACACCAAAACAAATGGGCTTTATTTCACCGATCTTAAGCAGTGACACATAACGTCCATCAATAACGGCACCTTGTGCCTTCCTACACCATATACAAATGTTTGCAACGCATATTACATATCCCCATTGACATCAATATTTAATTTTCATGTGTTTTATCTGCGTGGAATACAACCTTTGAATGAACATGTTCTAAGCTTTTTTAAAACGTCAGTTTTGAAAACCTACTGCCGAAAATATATGTTGTATGAACTACAATGCATGTTTTCTATTGAGGTCAAAATCCAGGCTAATCAACAAGGTAGTCCAACTTTTCACTCCACTTTATCAAGCTGATTTCAGTGGCATAAATATCTCAAAGTAAGTCCCGGCAATTTCCAATTACAGGTCACTGCGGCATAGGCAGGACCCCTCCTGCCATATACTTCATATAACAATAGCAAAATGCCGCCAACAGACTTTAGTCATTTCACTTTATAATGTAAACTTCTTCTTTAATAAATTATCAAAGTGAGATCCAAACAACATATAAAGTGCTATTTAGCAACAACTTATCAGAAAGTTTAAAGAAAAGACCTGCAATCCACAGTCCATTGTGGTCTCCAGCCATCCGGCATAGACGCCGACTTCTCACGTGTGTTCGTGTAGGCTGGGTTCCGTGCTGCTGTTCGGCCTACAGCTGACTGTTACGTCTCTTGCCTGTGACGCGACGTTTCAGGGGAAGGCACGCCCACTTTCTCAAGCGTACGGCAGGTTCCAGGTAAGTGCTATTTATGTACATTGCTAATAGCCTCAAACAATACACCAATCATTAAAACGACACAACAATGTGAAGATACATTCTAAAAACAATAACCTACAAACTTGTTGATTAGAACCTTCATTTGTGGATATGAGATCGCGGAGGCATCATTGTGCATGAACTGTAACTTAAATTTTTATAAGAGCACAAAGGCAAATATACTTAGACCTCCTAAGTTTTCTTTTCTCAACTCCACAGATGATAAATATAAGCATGAGATAAACAGGCGCTAAAGTAGAAAAACTATTTCTATAGGAAAACACTCCAATGGCAGTCCTCATTGAGGCCTCTCGAGGATAAAGTATCTAGCCTACGTATCCAAAAGATTTCTCGCTGGAGTAACCGCACCATCACTTGTTCTTGATCGTTACCTACTACCTCCTCTAATATACACCATCTCAAATCAGATACTTGATATCTACTTTCATGAAAGTGTCTGGCAACTGTAGATTCCATAAATTTAGGTGTTTTATCATTATTACCCTTGTTTTCCTTTTTGGCTAGGTGTTGGTCAATTTTAGATCCATATAAGCGGATCTGGGACTTATGTTCATTAAGTCTTACCCTCATCATTCTTGTTGTTTGACCAACATAACATTTGCCACATGGGTATTTTAAACAATAGATCACATTTTTTGTATTGCATGTAAAATAGCCGCGTATAGGTATTTGAGACCCAAGTGTCGGATGTGCAACACTGGGGCCTCGAATTATTGCATTACAGTTCTGACACGATAGGCAAGGGAATGTGCCCTTCCTCTGTGTATCTAAGAATGTTTGACGTGACTTTTTCCTTTTTTGTATGTCAGAGTGTACAATATGATTACCTATGGTTTTCCCTTTTTTGGTAGATGAATTTAGAAAAATTACGAAATAGGTTGCCATACTTAGGGTCATTCTGTAAAATATACCAATATTTATATATAGTTGTTGAAATTAATTTAGAATGGCAATCATAGACCATTAAATAACCCAATCTTTGATCATCTTTTTTCATTCTTTTTGCTCAAGCTTCTTGTCTAGAAAGCTGACCTATCTCCTGGCCAATTTTAAGGACTTGCTCTATATTATAGCCCCTTTCAACAAATTTATCTACTAGGCTGTTCATGTTCTCGTTATAATCTGAGTTAGTTGAACATATGCGACTAAGCCGCATGAACTGTCCCTTAGGGATAGCTCATAACACACTAGGGGCATGTTGACTTTGATTATGTAGCAAGTTATTACGGTCAATTTCTTTATGATACAAGGTAGTACTAAGTAGGCCATCTTTAATGGACACCCACTAGAGATGGGCGAATTTCTCGAAATTCGGTTCGCTCACTTCGCCGAATTTCCCGACAAAAAATAACTTCGTTCCGAATTACTTCGGGACGAATCACGTTAAAAAACAGCTATTTCCAGGCTGCACAGAGCCTGCAGGGTGCTGTAAAACGTTGTGCCATGCTTAAATATGCAGAGGGAGCTTGGTTTGGTCTTCATACAATGTTGTGTTTTAGTATGACACGCACATGACTGCCGCCGCTCTTAGAATCGCTTCACTATAAAATTCCCTGGGCACTTAAGAGGGCAAAACTGACCAAAAAACTGAAGCGGGAATGTTGCCTGATAAAGTCATGCCAGCGAAAGCTGGAAAAAAACAAGCTGAGAGCTCAGGTGGCAACATTAGTGACAGAGTGTGGAGGTGACGGCGGCAGCCACAGCACAATGAGGTCAGACAGTGGCACAATGACATTCTGGAGGTGGCAAAAACAGGAATTGGCCACAGAGTGGCACAATGACACAGTCTGGAGCTGACGGCATCAACAGCAGCAGCAGCATGAGGTCAGACAGTGGCACAATGACATTCTGGAGGTGCCAAAAACTGGAGTAGGCCACAAAGTGGCACAATGGCAGAGAGTGGAGGTCACGGCAGCAGCAGCATGAGGTCAGACAGTGGCACAATGACATTCTGGAGGTGGCAAAAACAGGAGTAGGCCAGGAGTAGGCCACAGAGTGGCAAAATGACAGAGAGTGGAGGTCACGGCAGCAGCAGCATGAGGTCAGACAGTGGCACAATCACATTCTGGAGGTGGCAAAAACAGGAGTAGGCCACAGAGTGGCACAATGACAGAGAGTGGAGGTGACGGCGGCAGCAGCATGAGGTCAGACAGTGGCACAATGACACAGTGTGGAGGTCACGGCAGCAGCCACAGCAGCAGCATGAGGTCAGACAGTGGCACAATGACAGAGTGTGGAGGTGGGTGGCAATACCAGTCCCTGGTAAAGATGGTTGGTGGCAGATGGAGAAACTGGCAGCAGATGTGTGGCATCAGGCGGGTGGTGGCATCAGAATAGTGGCTGAGGCAGGTAGTTTGAACCCAGACTCATTTCTCACAGTTTGGGTGAGGCGTCATGGCTGATGTAGTCTGACGCCTAAGGCATTGGTGTGTGGAAATCTTGGCCGATCCACGCCTGATTCATCTTGACAAAGGTCAGTCGTTCCACATTTCCCGTGGACAAGCGGGTTCTTCTTGGGGTAACGATGGCCCCAGCCGCACTGGACACCCGCTCTGATGCCACACTACTGGCCGGGCAGGACAGCTTCTCCACTGCAAACTCGGCAAGTTGCGGCCACACATCCAGTTTGGCTGCCCAGTAGTCCAGCGGATCTTCTAACTGGGGTGGCAGAGTGCTGTCCAAGTAGGCCACCACCTGTTGGTTCAGGGTCTGCTCCAGGTCCTGCTGCTGCTGCTGCTGGCGACTACCCTCCTCACTAGGCGGGTGAAGGAAGCTGCTCATCAGTGACTCCAGACTTAGGTTGCTGCTGATGGAGCTGGTACTGCTCCGACCCCCCCACCTTCCCCCGGCAGCCGCGGCAGTAGTACGTGAGCGCTGAAGAACCCCCCGGTCAGACCTGTCAGAGGAGGGACGATGCCGCACATAGGCAGTGGCCAACTGACTATGGAGGATTTCCCTATAGTATTTGAGTTTGTCCTCCCTCTCAATAGCTGGGAAAAAGGCTCCCATTTTGGACCGGTAGCGAGGGTCCAATAGGGTGGAGAGCCAGAAGTCATCCCTCTGCCGGATGCTGACTATTCAGCTGTCACTAGCCAGGCAAATCAGCATGCTGCGGGCCATCAGCACAAGTGATTCCGGGAGCTCCCTGCCTCCATTTCCACTGTATACTGCCACGGTGCTTTCGGGTCATCTGCCTCGTCTTCCTCATCTCCATCTACCTCCTCCAGCTGCTCCTGCTCCTCCTCTCTTGTCACCTGGGTAGAAAATCCACTCATTTCACCAGACAATGCTTCTGCTCCAATGTCCTCCTCCTCCATTTCAGTACCCACCGGACTCATGTGGCCGCGAGATGAAGTCGCCACGTCTCCAGTCCCCTGCCCAGACAGATTTTTCAGCATCTGTTCCAGGACATGAAGCAGTGGAATGACGTTATTCATCCCGTAGTCCTGGCGACTGACATATAACGTCGCCTCCTCGAATGGCCTCAACAAACGGCAGGTGTCACGCATGAGCTGCCACTGGCTGACATCAAAGTTACACAGGGGAGTACTCCTGTCCGCCTGGATCATCAAAAAATCGTTAATGGCCTTTCTCTGTTCATATAGTCGGTCCAACATGTGCAGGCTGGAATTCCAACGGGTGGAAACATCGCATATCAGAGTGTGTTGGGGGAGGCCGTTCTGCCGCTGCAACTCGAGGAGGGTGTTCCTGGCTTTGTAGGAATGGATGAAGTGCATGCACAGTTTCCTGGCCATTTTCAGAATGTTCTGAAGATTGGTGGAAGACTTCAGGAACCTTTTCACAACTGGCATGAACACGTGCAACATGCAGGGTGCATGGACCATCCCTCCTCGGTGCAGCGCAGACACCATGTTCCTCCCATTGTCCGTCACCATGGTTCCGATTTGCAGTTGGCGCAGAGAAAGCCACACATCAATTGTTCTAAAATGTACAGACACTGTTTGATGAAGATATCTGTATATGATAAATACACACCCTGTATTTGACTCCAAATGAACCCACTAAGAAGCTTGGGTAACCCTTGGATATAAATTGCGCTCCACAAATGGGCAGGAAAAATTGACTTGTATGTGCCGTTTAAAAACTCTGTGTATTTTACTGAATATAAAAGCACAAACAGGCTTAATTAACCTTCGGATATGAATTATGCTACAGAATTACTTCTGTGGCGGTGAAAAACAAAGTTTCTTTTACTGAGTACAACTGCAGAACAACGCTTAATTATCCTCTGGATGTAAATTGCGCAAAAGAATTGAGCAACCAAAAACTACGAGCTTTGTAGCGTATTACAATGGCGTGTTTTCTACGCTACACAACAAGAGAAAAAATTTTAATCAACCTTCGCTTGTGAATTAGGCTGCAGGAAAAAATGTATTTTTTGGCAGTGAAAGACGGTTTATTTTAGTCACCACAGCAGAAAAACAACGCTTAATTAACCCCTGAATGTAAATTGCGCCAAACAATTGAGCAACCACAAACTACGAGCTTTGAAGCTTTTTACAATGGCATGTTTTCTACGCTACACAACAAGAGAAAAAATTGTAATTAACCTTCGCTTGTGAATTAGGCTGCAGGAAAAATGTATTTTTTTGGCGGTGAAAGACGGTTTATTTTAGTCACCACAGCAGAAAAATAATGCTTAATTAACCCCTGGATCTAAATTGCGGCAAAAAATTGAGCAACCACAAACTACGAGCTTTGTAGAGTGTTACAATGGCGTGTTTTTTACGCTACACAACAAGAGAAAAAATTGTAATTAACCTTCGCTTGTGAATTAGGCTACAGGAAAAATGTATTTTTTGGCGGTGAAAAAGACGGTTTCTTTTAGTCACCACAACAGCAGAACAACGCTTAATTAACCCCTGGATGTAAATTGTGCAAAGGAATTGAGCAGCCAAAAATGAAGTGGTATTTGTATTGTAAAAACGCTGTTTCTTTAAATGAATACAACAGGAACAGGCTTAGATCCCCCTTGGATATTCAATGTGCTGTGAGCAGATAGCATTAAAATGTATATGCAGCTGCATTGGACGTACACTGGACTTCAGATCCAATACCCCACGAAATCAGAAATAGAACGTTAAGAGATGCAGTCTCTGAGACAAGCTGAGACACCCCCCAAAAATCGCTGTATAAAAATCAGTTCTTCAGTAAGAGCGATTACAGCAGCCGCGGCAGCACCTTCCCTAGTCAGTACAGTGAGAGGAGTGTGAGCTCCCAGCGTCGCGCCCGGACTTATATAGTGCGGTGACGTCACAGAATCCCACCGGTCTCTGATTGGCTTCATCTCTGCACATGTCATGCAGGCTATGCCCTTCTTCCTCCCAGAGTGTTTTGCCCCATGTAATGCCATGTGCTCGCAGCCATTTTATCAATCAAAAGCAAACTTCGTTCACCCGAAGTCCCCCAAACTTCGACTTCTTTCAGAACCGAAGTTTTCCTGAATTTCTAAACGAATTCCACTTCGTTAGAATCAATTCGCCCATCTCTAACACCCACACATCCAAGTAACTCACACGATGGCGATCTTTAGTTAGGGAAAATTCAATCAACGGGAGGATTGAATTAATAAATCTGACAAAATCTTCAAGTTCACTGTCTGTACCACCCCATAAAATGAACACGTCGTCGACATAGCAGAGCCAGAGTTTGATATTACGGCTCCATTCACTGTGGACGACGTGTTCAGTCTCAAAAGATTCCATGTAGATATTGGCTAAACTGGGAGCAACTGGTGAGCCCATAGCGGCTCCCTGTTGCTGTCAGTAGTACTCCTGTCCAAATCTGAAATAATTCTTTGTAAGTATTATCTCCAGTAATTCAAGTAAGAATCCAACCATCCTAGTAGAGAGACTTGGATTACTACATAGTTTCTGTCTGATAGCTTGAATCCCTTCTTCATGTGGGATATTAGTAAAGAGGCTCTACCCTCAATGTTAAGAGCCTCTACACCACAGGTGTCAAACTGACGGCCCTCCAGCTGTTGGGAAACTACAACTCCCATCATGCATTTGTATAATCTATAACAGTGGGCATGATGGGAGTTGTAGTTTACCAACAGCTAGAGGACCGTCAGTTTGACACCCCTGCTCTACACTAATATCCCACATGAAGAAGGGATTCAAGCTATCAGACAGAAACTATGTAGTAATCCAAGTCTCTCTAATAGGATGATTGGATTCTTACTTGAATTACTGGAGATAATACAAAGAATTATTTCAGATTTGGACAGGAGTACTACTGGCAGCAACAGGGAGCCGCTATGGGCTCACCAGTTGCTCCCAGTTTAGCCAATATCTACATGGACTCTTTTGAGACTGAACACGTCATCCACAGTGAATGGAGCCGTAATATCAAACTCTGGCTCCGCTATGCGACGACGTGTTCATTTTATGGGGTGGTACAGACAGTGAACTTGAAGATTTTGTCAAATTTATTAATTCAATCCACCCGTTGATTGAATTTTCCCTAACTAAAGATCGCCATTGTGTGAGTTACATGGGTGTGGGTGTCCATTAAAGATGGCCAACTTAGTACTACCTTGTATCATAAAGAAATTGACCGTAATAACTTGCTACATAATCAAAGTCAAAATGCCCCTAGTGTGTTAGGAGCTATCCCTAAGGGACAGTTCATGCGGCTTAGACGCATATGTTCAACTAACTCAGATTATAACGAGAACATGAACAGCCTAGTAGATAAATTTGTTGAAAGGGGCTATAATATAGAGCAAGTACTTAAAATTGGCCAGGAGATAGGTCAGCTTACTAGACAAGAAGCTTGAGCAAAAAGAATGAAAAAATATGATCAAAGATTGGGTTATTTAATGGTCTATGATTGCCATTCTAAATTAATTTTAACAACTATACGTAAATATTGGTATATTTTACAGAATGACCCTAAGTATGATAACCTATTTCATGATTTTCATAAATTCATCTACCAAAAAAGGGAAAACCATAGGTAATCATATTGTACACTCTGAAATACAAAAAAGGAAAAAGTCACGTCAAACTTTCTTAGATACACAGAAGAAGGGCACATTCCCTTGCCTATCGTGTCAGAACTGTAATGTGATAATTCGAGGCCCCAGTGTTGCACATCTGACACTTGGGTCTTAAATACCTATACGCGGCTATTTTACATACAATACAAAAAATGTGATCTATTGTTTAAAATGCCCATGTGGCAAATGTTATGTTGGTCAAACAACAAGAATGATGAGGGTAAGACTTAATGAACATAAGTCCCAGATCCGCTTATATGGATCTAAAATTGACCAACACCTAGCCAAAAAGGAAAACAAGGGTAATAATGATAAAACACCTAAATTTATGGAATCTACAGTTGCCAGACACTTTCATGAAAGTAGACATCAAGTATCTGATTTGAGATGGTGTATATTAGAGGAGGTAGTAGGTAATGATCAAGAACAAGTGACGGTGCGGTTACTCCAGCGAGAAATCTTTTGGATACCTAGGCTAGATACTTTATCCCCGAGAGGCCTCAATGAGGACTGTCATTGGAGTGTTTTCCTATAGAAATAGTTTTTCTACTTTAGCGCCTGTTTATCTCATGCTTATATTTATCATCTGTGGAGTTAAGAAAAGAAAACTTAGGAGGTCTAAGTATATTTGCCTTTGTGCTCTTATAAAAATTTAAGTTACAGTTCATGCACAATAATGCCTCCGCGATCTCATATCCACAAATGAAGGTTCTAATCAACAAGTTTGTAGGTTATTGTTTTTAGAATGTATCTTCACATTGTTGTGTCGTTTTTTAAAGAGTTGGTGTATTGTTTGAGGCTATTAGCAATGTACATAAATAGCACTTACCTGGGACCTGCCGTACGCTTGAGAAAGGGGGCGTGCCTTCCCCCGAAATGTCGCGTCACAGGCATGAGACGTAACAGTCAGCTGTGGATTGCAGGTCTTTTCTTTAAACTTTCTGATAAATTGTTGCTAAATAGCACTTTATATGTTGTTTGGATCTCACTTTGATAATTTATTAAAGAAGAAGTTTATATTATAAAGTGAAATGACTAAGATCTGTTGGCGCATTTTGCTATTGTTATTTAATACATATGTTACACAGTAGATGAGAAAAATGTACTAAAACAGGTGGAAATAGTTCATGTGGGTCGGATTTGCTGTCAAAAATTTACACCAAATTGCACAGATTTCAGGGGGACATGTATGAAAACTGTCTTGGTCTAAGAATTTCTCTGTTGCCCATAGCAACCAATCAGAGTCCCCCTTTCATTTGTTCAGAGCACTATATGAAATGAAAGGGGAGCTCTGATTGGTTGCTATGTGCAACAAGGAAAGTCTTAGACCTGGAGAGTTTTCATACAAGTTTAACCCGATAACGACCGCCCACTGTCTTTAGACAGCGGGCATTTTAGGTCTTTTGACGTCGCTGCAGACATCGAGGTTTGCAGCACCCAGCACCGCAGCAGTGCTGAGAACAGAGATGTACTTCACAGCCCTGTTCCCAGCGCAGCTCCTGCAAGCCTTGGGGAGCAAGGGAAACCTCCTTTCCCAGGCGCTTAACCCTTTCATTGCCACAGTTCATAATTGCAGCATTATCAGAGGGCTTTCCCCTGCTCTGTCAGGTGTTCGGGACTCTGGTAACCAGACAGAGCCCGGGGAACGGCTGCACAGTCAGCCCTGGGGACCTAGAGTAGCCCCAGGGCTGTCTGTGAAGGAAGCCAGTGATCAGGGCAGACTGACACAGATTATAATGTATTAGCATATATGAATATGCTAATACATTACTAAGTGTCAAAAAAAAAGTAGAAAAAAATAAAATAAATAATAAAATAAAAATAAATATTTAATACAAAATAAGTGTGCATACATTACACACACAAAAAAACCTACACATATCAGGTAACAACACAACCGTTATAACCTGTAGAATTAATCTAACAAGTTATGAAGTGTGAAATGTGAATGGTGTAAAAAAAAAATTAAAAAAATTGTAAAATGTTTTTTAAAAAATCCTGCAATAATTTATAAGTAAACTTAAACGACTCCCCCAAAAAGTACAACTACTCCCGCATAAAACAAGGCCTCATACAACTGTGTCATTGAAAAAGTAAAAAAGTTACGACTGTTGAAACGCGAGGAAAAAACTAAAACAAATGTGCTGGTCATTAAGTACTTTTCAGGCGTTCAGCTTAAGGGGTTAAAGGAAGGCAAATGACAATAAGTGTAACATACTATGTATGATGAGAAATGTATTGTGTTTTATATGTAGTTTAGACAGGGCCGTTCCAACGCGCAGGCGCCGCTCACCATTGGGGGCAACTCAGTCGCCCACCTTGCCCGCGCAATTACTCTCTAACTCTGTACGACTGTCTTACAATGGCTGTGCAGAGGCAGTAGCTGCACACGCTCAGTGCAGCTGCTTTGAAACGTCGCTACTCAGGTGTGCAGCTCACTCCATGCTTAGCGTCTCCCAGCTATCCTATGTGGAATGATTTAAAGACTGGTAGAAAGCCCTGCAGTGGAGTTCACAATAAGTATACCATAGCCTTTCTTATCTTTGATGTTCAAATGTCTGAAAAGTGTCCGTTAAGTTTGGACTTTTATGCTGTATAAATAAATATGAAGAAAGTTTTGTAAATGAAGAATTCACCATTATTTAAATTTCTCGTGACACAGAGCAGTGGAGGCTGCTTATATGGTGAATGGCTATATGGTATACAAAATAAAGTTGGCTCACTATTAAATATACCGGGCAACTACCTGGATACAGGGGGCATATAACTACCTGGTTACAGGGGGCAAATAACTAGATGGCTGCCAGGGGACAACTACCTGGCTACAGGGGGCAACAGCATGGCTACAGGAGGCATATAACTACCTGGCTACAGGGGGAGCTACCTAGTTACAGGGGACAAATAACTGGCTACCAGGAGGCAAATACCTGGCTTCAGGGAGCAAATAACTATCTACAGGAGCCTATATATCTACATAATAGGAATCTATATATCTACTTTTTGGAAGGCTTATATAACTACCTATCTACTTAATAGGGGACTGAGATACCTACCTATTGGGGGAGCTATAAGTCTACCTACCTAATGGGGCGCTATACACCTACCTATTTGTGGATTGCCTACCTAGTTTGGGGGTGAATTTACATACTGTTTTAGGGAATTTAACTACTTCCTATATTGGAATACAAAACAAAACTAAAACATGTACAAATGGGAGCCACATAGCACACTTTTACTGTTTGGGGCACAAGGGATGATTATTAGAGCCGCTATAGATGGGGAGTTTGTATAGAGATAGGAATTGGTAGAGAAGTGCTGATAAAGTAAGGAGTCTAAGATGTTTGTTTTGCAAATTTTACAGTGAAGAGTCATGGCTGGGAGAAGACGTCATGGCGGTCTGGACCAGATGGAGAAACAAAAAAGGGAAAGAGAACAACTCTTCAGAAACGTCTCCTGTAAGTCCCTGGATGTAACTTTCCTGTAATCGATTATATGTATGCAGATCCTGTGTACAATTGGTATCCATCTCTGTATAGTCACTATATGCCGTTTATTTTGGTTATAGTATAATGGCTTATATTCAGTAATGGTATTTTGTATTATTGAGTCACTATATGGCAGTGATATGTGGTCATGGTGTTGTCATATTAGTCAGTCACTATGTGGTGGTCATATGTGGTCACTTTGTGGCAGTATTAATTGGCCACTATGTGGCGATGATATGTGGTCAACTTGTGGTGGTATTCAGTCACCATGGGGTGGTTATATGTGGTCAGGGTGTGGCAGTGTTATTAGATCACTATATGCTGGTGATATGTTGTCTTAGTAGGACCTTGGTACTATTAGCCTTGGGATTCTGGTTTTGTGTAGCAGTGTTATTGGATACCTGTTTGACTATTATTTAGCAATTTTATATGTAGCACATTTTGTTAATTCTTTTTTTTATATATTGGCTTTGGTTAAAGGTGTTGCACTGTATCGTATCATGGTGCATTATGTATTATGAGAGATTTCTTCACCCCAGCCCGATTGCAATTTTTCTTCGTTTCAGCCCTGAGTTTAGAAGGGGATTACAGCCTAGCAGTCAGAGAAAGTGAGCTGGGCTGTAAGTGAGTCAGGGCAGCCAATAAAAAGTTCTGACAGGGGTAAAGCTGGAGGTTAGGTACTCAGAAGAGAGAGAGCCTGTCAGCTCAGAAGTAGTTATGGTTATGATCTGATTTGGTTCAAGAGGTTCCTGTTGCGAGCAGCAGTTAAAAGGGAACTCATGTCTATTAAGCCGGCAATAGACAAGACAGGCAGATTTGAAGGAGACCAGCCCAACTCACTTTAGAGCAGGCACCGAGAGAAAGAAAATAGAGATCGAGGTGGAGTGGACACTGAGGAGAGGCAGACATCTCAGAAACACAGATGGGAGATTGGGGGACTGCCGGAAGAGAAAGGGACCCCAGTGAGTGGACAGAGTATGTCCTGTGTTACCAGGTGCCAGCAACTTGCATGGCTGAGGTGAAACAGAAGTCAGTACCAGTGTCAGCATTTTTGCACAGCTGGACTAGGTCAGAACAAGAAGGGAGTTGCGAGAATTGTCAAGAGTCCAGAGCAAAGGTCTAAGACATGCTAAAGAGACATATGCTTTACCTAAATGCTATGTAACATCCAAATAAAGCCTGACATATTCCCGGAGAAACTGTGCTGTTTGCTGTTATTAAGCGCCAGTGCACCACACTACCATCACATGTCTACTACTTCAACCATCGTCTGCAATAGTACCATCACAAACCTGTGTTGTTTTTTGTTTTTTTTTACACATGAGGCCCTCAATTTTCCATTTTAGATTTTACTTTGATTTAGTCAGAAGAAAAAAAAGATACAAATTTTGCTGTGGATCTGCAACTCATCTATTCCCCAAGATTAAAATGCCTGTGGATTTAATTGAAGATTGTGACTTTCCCATTGAAATCAATGGGGGAAAGGTGCAAGAAATCCATGGAGGGTATGTTGCAGAAATTAACAAGCTGCAGATCAATTTCCATTGCTCCACCATGTGGACATTTTTTAAACCTCACGTCCACTGTTCTGCAACCATATCCTGTGTTAGATTTTTGTGGTGTAAATTTGCATAAAATGTTCACAGCATTTCCATCCTATGTGAATTTAGCTATACATTGACAAACGTGGGCCACGGTATTTAAAAGTGCACCATACATGAGAAAGGTGAGAAGTTCACTTATGGAAGCAAACTTTCTTTCTTCAACATATATCAAAACTGTCTAACAGATTGTCTGTGTTGTCCAAAGCAACCATTCAGAAATTAGCGTCAATTATTCCAGAGCCGTATAATACAAGAATGCTGGGCACTGAATGGTTGCTATGAGCAACAAAGACAGTTTTATTGTTAGTCTCAAATACAATTTGTTTGGCACCTTTTGGTTACAGGTTGTTACGGCATAAGCAGGACCCCACCTGCTAAGCACTACATTAACAAATATCGCAATGCCGCCAATAACTTTTCAATCATTCCATAAGCATTTAATGCACTTCTTCTTTAATAGACGATCATATACTGAGGTCAATACAATAAGTGAAATACTATCGCAAAGTTTCGCAAAGTTTTAAAAGAGAGAAAACCTGTAATCCAGTCCTTAGTCCTTAGCTACCGGCATAGATGCTGACTTCACGTACATCCGTGCATTCGTGTGGGCTGGGTTCTGTGCTGTGATGTGGCCTACAGCTGACTGTGACGTCTCATGCCTGTGACGCGACGTTTCGGG
Organism: Phyllomedusa bahiana; assembly: GCA_025379985.1. Taxonomy (NCBI): domain Eukaryota; kingdom Metazoa; phylum Chordata; class Amphibia; order Anura; family Hylidae; genus Phyllomedusa; species Phyllomedusa bahiana. The sequence goes on along the minus strand of JAODAL010022304.1, from coordinate 13,036 downwards.
GGAAGGCACTCCCCCTTTCTCAAGCGTACAACAGGTTCCAGGTAAGTGGTATTTATACGCATCTATGAAAACTCAATTTGAATACAAAACATTAAAAATCACCCCAAATTGGGAGAATATTATCTAAAAATAACATTATTACACTAATGGTTAGTTTAATAGAACCTTAATTTGTGAACATTGGTTTGGGAAAGCATTAATGTTACTTATTTCATGACATAAATTTTATATCTATTCAGTAATGGCTCTGCCTAAGTGTACGGGCTATCCTAACCATTCACAAATAGTGTAAGAACAGCATAAAAGAAACGTCAGACATATTTCTATAGGAAAACACTCCAACTGCAGTCCTCATTGAGGCCCCTAGGAGATAGTGTATCTAGCCTATGTATCCAAAAAACTTCTCGTTGTAATAAACGTAATGTTATTTGTTCTTGATCATTACCATCTATTTGTTCCAAAATGCACCATTTTAAATCTGACACTTGATGTCTATTTTCATGGAAGTGTCTGGCAACCGTAGATTCCATGAATTTAGGTGTCTTATCCTTATTCCCTTCTTTTGCTAGGTGTTCATTTATTCTAGAGCCATATAGGCGAATCTGGGACTTGTGTTCATTTAATCTTATTCTAATCATTCTAGTGGTTTGACCAACGTAGGATTTGCCACACGGGCATTTCAAACAGTAGATGACATTCTTTGTATTACATGTGAAAAAACCACGGATTGAAATTCGGTGTCCACGTGTGGGATGTACCACACTAGGACCACGGATTATCGCATTGCAATTCTGGCACGATAAACACGGGAATGTGCCTTTTTTCTGTGTGTCTAAAAATGTTTGGCGTGGTTTTTTCTTCATTTGTATGTCTGAGTGTACTATGTGGTTGCCTATGGTCTTCTCTTTTTGATAGATAAACTTAGGGTAGTCACGGAAGAGGTTACCATATTTCGGGTCATTTTGCAAAATGTGCCAATATTTGCGTATGGTTGTTGTAATTAATTTTGAATGGCAGTCATAGACCATTGAATACCCTAATCTTTGGCCTTCTTTTTTTGTCCTTCTGGTCCTAAGTTCTTGTCTCGTACGCTGACCTATCTCTAGACCAATTTTTAATGTTTGTTCTCTATTATAGCCCCTTTCAACAAATCTCTCTACTAGGCCCATCATGTTCTCGTTATAGTCTGAATCAGTTGAACATATGCGTCTTAGCCTCATAAATTGTCCCTTCGGGATGGCACCTAATATATTGGAGGCATGTTGACTTTTATTGTGTAATAGATTATTACGATATATTTCTTTATGGTATAAGGTGGTATTTAATTGGCCCTCTTTTATAGATACCAACACTTCTAGGTAGCTTACGCAATGGCGGTCTTTGGTAAGGGAAAATTCGATCAATGGATGGATTGAATCAATAGATCTGACGAAGTCTTCAAGTTCACATTCTGTACCACCCCATAGCATGAATACGTCGTCGACATAACGGAGCCAAAGTTTGATATTGCGGCTCCACTGACTGTAGACGACGTACTCAGTCTCAAAGGATTCCATATAGATATTGGCCAGGCTAGGAGCTACCGGCGAGCCCATGGCGACTCCCTGGCGCTGCCAGTAGTACTCCTGGCCAAATCTAAAGTAGTTCTTAGTCAATATTATGTCAAGTAATTCCAACAAAAACATAATCATTCTGTTAGACAAATCTGGATTGTTACTCAATTTTTGCCTAATGGCCTGGATCCCTTCCTCGTGTGAGATATTGGTATATAAACTTTTAACATCGAGGGTGCAGAGGTAAGTGACACCACTCACATCGGCACCCTCGAGTTCAGTTAGAAACTGACTTGTATCTTTGAGGCAGCGTGGTAGTTTCTTAACTATGTCCTGTAAAAAAACGTCGACAAAGGTGGCAATGGGTTGGAACACCGAGCCACCCCCTGACACTATTGGTCTACATGGGGGATTGACTAGGGATTTATGTATCTTGGGAACTAGGTAGAGTAAGGGCACTCTAGGATCATCAACCTTCAGTATCAACCTTGTTCCGCCATTTTTTCAGTATAATATCTTCATCTTTTTTTAGATATGCCATAATTGCTTTCCTTTCTAGCATAGAAAAGTTATTATTTTGAAGTTGTTCAGCTGCCCGCCATTTTTTGGTGACCTCACTGCATACTAGTTTTTGAAATGTTTCTAAGGACGCATTTGAAATCTCCGGATCAAATTTGCTTTTCTTATGCAATTTATTAAGAGGATTTTAATTACTACCACTCACATTACCAAAATGCATTTTAAGTCTGATTTTGCGGCAGAACCTGTATAGGTCCGTCTCAAAATCAAACAAAGGAACCTGTTGGGAAGGAACAAAATTAAGTCCTTTGTTAATAATCTGGCATTGAGTCCTAATCAGTTGTTTCTAGGAGATATTGACAACCAAGTCATTTAAATTCTTCTCTTCGCATTCCGTTTGCCTTTTTTCTTCACCTCTATGGGCTCTTCTGATTGTTCCCCGCTCGTTGTCTCGGGATCCGTCCCATCTTTTAAAAAAGGTTGCGTATTCAGATTTTTCTTTTTCATGGATCGTAGTTGCATTTGTTTCTGACTATTAGAGTCCGTTTCTGATGATGTTCCTTCTGATACTTGCTTATTCATATAGTGCGGTTTTCGTCCGAATCTTCTCTCGTTGGGTCTCGTTGTATATACCTTGTTCTGTGCGTAATCTCTCGTGTCACGCTCGAATTTCTTGATGTTAGTTGACATAATCTGTTCTTTCGTTTTTTCAAGATTTATTTTTATTTGTTGTTGAATCTCATCATATAGTTCTTTATTTGTTTCTTTTAATTATTTTTCAACATCAGTAATCTCTTTGCGTATATCGTTCACAGCCAGCTGTATATGTTGGACCGTTAACAGCATGAGGTCAAGAGAGTATCTATTACTCAAAGCGAACCATTTTTCATCCTTTAATAGAATAGGCATTAACGGACTTCTCAGGCCCCGCGGTATACGTTGTACCTTTAGATACTCTGTAAGAGTTGATGTATGAAGGTATAGGCTTTGTTCTTTACGTTTCAGTGTATCCAATCTTTTTCTAAGATCTTGTGTAGGCAGATCTCCTGTGGAGCTCCAACTGAATTGTATTTGAGACTATTTACCCTGCACGGCACTTTTGATCGAAAATGTCATTTGAAAAAATTGCAGCGGCCACTGATAGGAAAGCTGAAACGTTTGCGCTCTCGGATGATGAGCAATTGCAGATTATCCAACAAGCAGAATCAGCTCTACCTCCTGCCTGATAACAGAGGGGGGCAGAGAGCATTTCTCACACATGCTTCCTCAGTTCAGGCTGTGTGTATAACTGCTTACACCAATGCAGAGGTACTGGTTACAAGAAGCCTGTTCAGCCTGAGAGGGAGATAAGAGCTCTGCAGCCATGAGAAGCAGAGCAGTAGGTCTGCAGAGCTGACATCCTCTCCCTTCCCCTGCTAACACAGAATGAAGATGTCACAACTCTTCAGTGAGGGGAGACTCGCCTCCTGGGAGGAGAGACATGCCTACAGGGAAGAGAGACTCGCCCCTGTATTTGAAACTGAAACAGATAGAATCAGCTCAAGTCTACGAAAGCTTCTAACAATAAAACCCCTTTAAAGGAAGCACTAATTAGAGACCACAATGTAAAATACAATATATGAGATTTTATATACTATAACTCCACTTAAAACCTAAAAAAAACTCATATGTGAGGTCTATTATCCTAAAATAAGTTGTTCAGCAAGATCTTTTCACATAACAGAAAATCAACATTAATTGCAGTATTTCTTTCCAAGAACAGAATGATTTCAAGAATAAAAAATATATTTTTAAATCTTGAAACCTGCAGAGATCCCTATTTTGTAAGTCAAGAAAAATCTAAATGACAACCAGCTCCCCAGTGGGGGAATCATAGCAAACAATAACCCCCATGTCAGCTACCAGAAGTGTGCAATGTGGAGAAATTGTGAAGTCATCTGTCTTCACAACTGCATTTTTAGGTTCTACGTGAAGTAAAGATTTAACAAACTAACCAGTGAATGCAGCTAAAATGTTCTTCAAGCAAATTTGGAACAAACATGTACTGACTGTTTCATGATTAGTGCTTGCTCACTCAAACTATTATACAGTGGTCCCTCAACATACAATTTTAACTGGTTTCTGGGGGACGATTGTATGTTGAAACCACAACTCTATGGAAAACTTGTAATTGGTTCAGAGGTCCCAAAATAATGGAAAATGAAAAATGAAGACAATTGCACACATAACTGATACAGATAAAGTGAATCCTTACATGTAAGAAAGAGCTGCTGGAAATTACTTTCTACTTTCAGTGTAGAAGCCCTCAGTGATGTTCCGATCTCTGTTTTATGGGGTTAAAGGGTGAAGGCCTGCTATCCCTAAGACTCTACATACAGAAGCTACAGATGAATGCTATTTCCCTAATTACTCCTGTATACATGCACACTCTGCTCAGCTGAGCATGCATGTGTTCTACAAGGGGAGAGAGGAGGTAAGTCACTGCCAGACTCCTCAGGCAATGGCTTATTTTCCTGAGAATAATAATATTGCGGCAACATATTCCGCAAAACTATATAATGTAGAGGATTTAAGTACAGACATAAAACAAAATATTACGTGGTAACAGCTACTTACAGATCAGACACAAGGTATGAGGGCCCTGCTCGCAAGAGCTTACAATCTATGTGGGACTAGGGGTGGGAAAAGAGGTGAGAACAAATGGATCAGGCAAATTAAATGAAACCGCCCATTTCTTACTTCTCCCAACATTATCTTTCAAGGGAGAATTGGGAGGCCACTATATACATTTATACGATTGAGTTGTTTTGAAGAAATTGGCTTGTCCAGCTGACATTTATTTAATGTACAGTAGATGGCTATCTTCATCCTAAGACTATCTTCACCTTCAATTTATGGATCATGGCATTTATAGGGTAGTATGGAGCATACTGGGTGTAAGAGCTTTTTCCATGCATAGAAGGTACAATGAGCAACAGTTAGACATGCAGGGGGGCCCACTGTATAAACCAATATCATAGTGAAACCATGGCACTCCTTGACATTTCATGCATAAAAATAGATTTTGTTCAGCATACATTTATCTGACAAATCACAGAAGAATCTCCAGAACAATATATTCATGAATCAAGACATAAATTTTGCTTGCGTTTGTCCAGATGAGAATTACAATGACGTTTCGCCACAGCAGCGCACACTCAGTGGCACTTACCATCTTATTCCTACCATTTACTTCTCATCCAGATATGTTCTGAGAAAGGTCAATCCATATTGTTATTGTATCTGGATAAAAACCTTCTGTGTTGTCACATAAATTTCCGCTGAATAAAAAATGTATTTCTATGCATGAAATTTCAAGCAGTGCCGTGGTTTCTTTATAATACTAGATACCATAGGATTGTGAACCATTTTCATGGAGCAATCTGGTCCTATCTACCATTCGGTGTACGGTTTCTGTCTGTACTTTGGACACTGGATAATCCAGTCACCCCATGCAACATGATAATGGAGGTGCCCTTTAGTTGACATGGCAGCCAGAGACCTAATGAAGACCAACAGGTCTGCCACAATTGTGCATCTACATCACCCTACTAGTGGCAATGTTTTGAATAATAAAAAAAAATTAAAAATATTAAACTCCTTTATCATATGAAAAATGCATACAACTGAATTGGCACATCTGTAAAAGCTAGGAATATTAAAAACATAATTTTTTTAAAAAAAGTTTGAATAATGTGTACGTGTCATTTATACTGCATGGTGATATCTGTAAAAATTAATTAGGACAAAAAATTGAGCAATTGTGGGGTTCTTTTAGAAAACGTTTAGGGGTTTCTCAATACATTCAAAATGCATTATATTATATAAATGATATGGTTTGACAGATTATGAAACTCATCCAAGTCCTTTAATGTAAAAGAAGAAGACAGATATAAATAAAGAAAATACTAAAATAGCCTGATTCTTAAAAAGTTAAAATGATAAAATTCTGGCTGCCTGCTGCCAGCGCCGGATAAAGATAACTGAAGATAGATTATTACAGTTATCATTGAGCAATATCATACATTTTTCTCTAGTTTGGATCGCTGCTTATATGCTGCCTCTAGTGGAAGCTGCTGGTAGCAAGAATTTTAGCATTTATATATCGAATGTGAAGGGAATTAGGGAGTTTGGAAACCAAAGATAGAACTCAAGACACCTAGAAAGCTATTAAATAAAATTAATCAGCATTGAATGTTGGACCAATTCAGATTAAAATAATACTAATAATAATAAAAATAATAATACATGTCAAATATAATCACTGAGAAGCATGTGCACATTCCAATTATCAGTAGCCTGCATTACGCCAGACATTACCAATGCTAGATATTTAGAAAAGGTCTCAACAGTCTCTTTAATAAAACTTCGACCTATTTATTTCAGGATATATCAATTGGTTGCAGAAATGTCTGAGATAATTCCCCTAATGATAAAAGTGCACTATTAACATTAAGAAACTCCACATAAATAACATGAAATAATAATTACATTCTTAAAAAAAAAGGCTTTGGCATACAGCTTTTGTTAATAAGCATGCTTAAAATAGACTAGACTGTGCCACTGGCGTTAAGCTGTGGAGTCTTCATCCTCCATCAGCTTGTCTCTTTTATTTTCATTTCATCCCGGCATGACATGCCTTTGAAGTGTGAACAAAATGTATTTAAATTAGCATTAACATTTTATCTTATGAAAAGCAGTAGGGCCATCTAAATTAGCAATGGTAAGCAATGGAGCAGATCCTTTCACAAGAAAGCAGACAAGATAAAACTCCCATAGTATAACTGTACTTCACATTCTTAATAAGGACTTTATAGCTGGAGAGAGGTGGAAATAGTATTCTATAATTGTCAGGGAAAAATATATTCACTTTGTTTTCACTTGGAATCAAATACATGGTCTGTATGACTCTGGCTGTTTTCCAAGGATTTAACAGCAGTAAGGATGTGCTACAAATAGAAAAGACCTTATTTACAGAACACTGATGCATTTAGGGAATGAATACAAGAATGAATTAGTCTTTGTAGCTGGAGATGGATAGGTTATGTGCTTTAGAAATTAACATCTCCTTACTGTTGGTTCACTAACCTTACTATCTCTTTATTGTGATATACTTCAAGCTTTAAAAGACACTCTTTCATATTTAAATATGTAACACTCAAATATTCCATAACAAGCAGAACAGTAGGGATCCATCCTTTCCACTACGTTCTTTGAGCTGCAGAAAAGCTCTTGAACATTAAATTACTTTGAAGTCAAGGAAAAATATGGAACTTTAATTGGTCAATTAAATGTCTATATAGTTATTCTACTTGTCAACTTGTCATTTTAAATAGCCACCAATCTCACAATAGAGAGAGATTCAACATGACCATTTCCTGGAAAATCTAATATGAAGAAATAGAGAAGGTATTACCCAAGATTTCTGCTCTCTGCTGTATTTTTGAATTTGAGCAAGCTTTATTAAATAATCCTCATTCTTCTTTGGACTAGAAAAAGTTGACGGTGACAATCTTTTATTAATTATAAGCACTTTAAAGGAGTTTTTAACATTGAAAGAGGTGTTCCCACATAGCCACCCTCTGCTGACAGGATGTCTCATAGCTAGGTAGAAGCCAGCTTCAGTATATGGGCAAACATCTGCGCTTGTGCAGCTCTCCCTCCATTCATGTCTATGGAGGTTCCGACTATAGCTGAGCACACTGGGGAAAATATGTGCAAGCGCAGTCATCTTCCCGTCCACTAAGGCTGGTTACAAGACAACCTAATAGCAGAAAGTGGCTGTGTGGGAACACCCCTACGACAATCCCTATCTGTTAATAGGGTCTCCCCCTGACAATAGGCTGATCATTGTAAGCTAACCACCAATGATCAGCTATAATCTGCAAAGAAAGTTGGTGACAAGTTTTGAATTTCCCTGTACCATTATATGTTATCCATTGAAATGCTTGGGCTACCTATGTAAAGTGTAGACGTTCTGGGTCACTGTTTTCACTCCTCATTTATTCTAATTGATGAAGGTCCTAAACAAAGATCCTTTCATATTAACCTCCTCTCCTCCTTCCCTTCCATATTAAGGCTATGGACATCTTTGAATTTTTTGTAGTATTTACTTGGTTCCTAAATGCAAATTTAGGCAATTCTAAACAACCCTCATTTAAAAAAATCCTACCATTTATTTTGCAATAGAGTTCTCAGAATTCCTTCAGATCACTTTGTTAGCTGTCCTCCTAAATATGGCATAGATATGCGGCACAATGCTCCCAGATGTGATGATTTTTTCTGCTTTGTCCCAAACCAGCCCTGAACTGTGTAGCACTGTGCAAAATGAAAAGTATTGCCCCAAATCCTGAAATATTCTATCAAGAACACAATTACATTCAGTCTATTTTCAAAGGTAAAAGCTACAGTGCTTAGATATTGCTGGGGTCTTTAAAGGCCATATAAATATGCCCCAAAATATATATGCACCCCACCCACCTACAAAAAATGACATATGTAGTCAACAAACCATGCACTATACCAGTGCCAAATATTTACACCTTTTAGTGGTTGGTTGGTTGGTTGGTTGGTTGGTTGGTTGGTTGGTTGGTTGGTTGGTTGGATGGTTGGATGGTTGGCTGGATGAGTTGTATGTTTAATGGCACTATTTTGGGGTATTTCTAATATGTTGTATTTTTTATGTAGTAGAGCAGGCATCCTCAAACTGCGACCCTCCAGCTGTTGGGAAACTACAACTCCCATCATGCATTTATATAATCTATAACAGTGGGAATGATGGGAGTTGTAGTTTCCCAACAGCTGGAGGGCCGCAGTTTGAGGATGCCTGTATTAGAGTATAAAAACAGTTATTTACTTGTTTTTAAGGTTTGGTTTTGACTCACCATGTGATATAAATAGTATGACAACTTTATTATCTGGGTTGATGGCAAATTGATGCCAAACATTGTTTTACTTTTGCACAAAAAAAAAATTTACTTCAAAATTCGCAACATTTATGTTTCTGACAACAGAGCTGGGTGAGGGCTTATGTTTTTGTGAGACAGCTTGTTGTTTCCATTGGTATTATTTTGAGATATACTGTATAAGACTTTTTGCTCAATGTTGATTGTGTTTTTGGGAGGAAAGCAGAATAAAAAATAACTACTTTACCTTCTAGGACAAATCCCATGGTCATTTTATAGTTTGGGTGGATGAGGATATGACAAAGCAAATTGTTTGAAGAGTTTTAATTCTTTTATAAACTAAAAATGTTTTGTACTGCTAAAACAAAGATTTTTTTCAAGAACACTATATTATTTTTGCATTTACGCTATTTCTTAGTACCACTAAACGAACTAAAAATTTGATTTTTTTTTGACTGCTTACATAATGTTTATTCATGTGTGTTTAAAACAGACAAGCATCCAATCCCTACTGAAGTCAGAATAGGAATTAAAAAAAAAAAAAAAGAAACCTGGGCGCCTTCATAAAGTCCTTGGCTGCCATGGAAACCCATCATCATTCTGTCAATTGGGTTTTCCATCTGGCCCAGATAACCATGAACATTTCTTCCAGCTGTGAGATGTACTGAGATATCGTCCACATAAATATGCTGTATTGATTTTTTTTTTACAATTTGTAACAAGCTCTTTTGTAAATATGTTCTTGCTTCTAGTTTTATGCTTATTTTGTTTTCTATAATTGTTATTACGTGCATATGTATATTATTCATTTGTGTTTGTTGTTGAGGTTTCTTTGTATATTGACACTGCATAGCCTGGCAGTTGAGAAAGTGCTAACTTTAGATGCAGTGCAAGTGACTTTGCAGTGGCAGATGCACCACCATGTTAAATGATACTGATGACATATTAACCAAGCAGGTTGCCTCAATTAGTGTTGTCATACTGCTGACTAAGATGCTGACCAAGGTTATGAGGAACATGCATGAACGGGACTAAGCCAGAAGTCTGGTGTCTTTTCAGCCCAAAAACTAGCACAGCCCCGTTCGCTATATTTGTAAACGGGCGCACTCCAATATCAGGCGCATTACAGAGCACTCGCGGCACTTTGTAATGCGCCTGACATCGGTGAGCGTGCGGGAGGCGTGTCGCACTACAACCCCGTACAACACTACACATTTATAGCTTCAATACAGCAAATCTAGGCTCATTACTGCTAGAACAGGTAGAGCACTTTAAAAGTGGTTTACCTGAGCCAGAAGTGTCGCTTTGTAGCTAGAAAGCACCTAGGGCAACATGTATGAATCTCGCCACGTCGGGTCGCACCTTTCCGCCAGTTTTCCGGCGAAATTTGCGCCTGATTTATGTCGGCACTGGGGCGCGTTCATACATACTACTTAAAGTCCGCCGCGCCTCGCCAGTGTTTGAGGCGCAGTGCGGGGACATGGGCGCAGTGCGGGACTGCGCCTAAGATTCGCCGCCGGAGGTAGTGCGCTCATACATGCGGTGTAAAGTCATGTTTATTTCTTTATTTTCGTTAGCCACTGATCAATAGTATGGGTGCAACAAAAATAAAGAAATAAAAATGATTTTATTGAATTAATATTTTTTTTTCTTTACCCCGATATTATTGTTCATTTTATATACACATCGGTACAACTTCTGTAGTCTTATCATTTGATTTCGGCCATGTACAGTTGTATTCCCGATTGCATTAGAAAACCCATAAGAGCGTCGCTCGCTCTCCCATTGGTCCAAATAACCGCGCCTCTTTTAAGTTAGCCAATCACAGAGCTCGCTCGGAATTTCTTTTCCCCATAGAACTCTATGAGAAAGTAGCTCGCGCTCTAATTGGCTAAGCTGGACGGGCCCCCGCTAGCTCATCCAATCATCTCTTTTCTGCATTTTTACTGTATTTTGAGCTGTCCCGCCTTTGAATATGATTGGTAAATAATCCTCCATAGGATATAATGATCCACTGTCGCTCCTATTCTGTTTTGTCAATACTCCTCCATAGGATATAATGGGCCACTTTCGCTCCTATTCTGATTGGCTGGTTTATGCCGACCAATCAGAAGAGCTTAAACAATTTGAATTACTGTATTTCCGGCAGTTCTCTATTTTTGCAATTCCTTTTGTAGCGCCGGTCTCGGCGACAAATGCGTTGTTCGGGATTTTAACATGATTTATTTTTATAGAAGGTTTCAGCGCTTTATCTGATAATGTTTTACAAATTAATAAAAATTATTTTTTGATTCATACTCCATGCCGCACGGCGCTGGGGCGCCGAGATTGCATTGCGCCGATCTCTCCATAGACCACAATGGGAGAAGTAGCTCGCGCTCTGATTGGCCGAGATAGCCAAGCCCCCGCTTAGCTCAACCAATCAGCTCTTTTCTGTATTTTTACTTTTCTTTTGAACTGTCCCGCCTTTGATTTTGATTGGTGAAAACTTCTCCATAGGATATAATGGGTCTTTGTCGCTCCTATTCTGATTGGTTGGTTTCTGCCGACCAATGAGAAGAGCTTACAGAATTTGAATTACTGTATTTCCCGGCAATTTCCAATATCCTAATTCTTGATATTGCGCCATTCTAGATTTTTGGAAAGTGATTTTTTTTATATATTTTTTTATTTTTGATGTTTGATGTTTTTCTGATAATGTTTTCCGCCTTTATAAAGGCGATTTTTGGGAATCATACTCCATGCCGCACGGAGCTGAGAGCCGAGATTTCTGATACGATCTTCTATGTTTCCTCGCATGTTCCGTTCTCACTTCACTTCGCCTCCGCCGGAGCATTTAGACCAAAATAAACTAGGTCTGCCTGTCGGAGCTGCCGAGCGCTGCAATGCGCCGCACTTTGCCGACTCGCGATCGTACATGCCTCGGAGTTTTCGAGCGTGCCGCGTCCCGCCCCGGAACGCCTACAGCGCGCCCACACCGCGCCCACTGCCCGCCCCTTCATGCAGGGTGCAGCCGAAAGTGGCGAACGCTGCGCCTAACATCACATCCCTGCGTCCGACAGCGGATTCAGGCCGGTGGGGCGCAGAGTACGCCTGAAAACAGGCGTAAATCCCATTCATACATGTCGCCCTAAATCTTTGACACACAGTAGAACAGGTTAATAGATTCAGGTGCATTCTACACTACTTTTGTGCACACAAAAGTGACTGAAAAGAGATCCCACAGACTTGTACAGTAAAAACATTCTGTAGTCTCCACAGAACGTCTTTTTTCTGCTCGTTTTATTTGATGGTCGTTTTCTGGAACATGTTGCAAAAAACGACTGAGCAGGGCAGAAAATTTACTATTGGAGTCTACGTAAAGCGGTGGACGTTTTTGGGCGTTTTTTTGCAGAAATACATAGCAAATCTATTGAAGCGACTTCTGTTGCTAAGCTGTAACTATAAAAAGGACACCACATGAACTAGGGTCAGTAGATGATATTGCAAAAGGGACAAGTAATGAGATAGATGGAAGGCTCACAGCTAAAAGAGCCACAAATATGTTACTATGGGCAAAAGAGTGAGTTTTAGACCTAAACAGTTTCATACATGTGGCCCTAAATAGCTAGCATTGAGGAAGGGAGCAGTCACCAGAACAGCTGAGAACTTAACCGTAAAGTTTGTAAATGAGCTGAATGCAAAGAAGGAAGTTTTATAGTGACGCTGCATAACAGCAAATACCAACCATACTATGGACTATTAAGTTTCTTTAAAACAAGGAATTGTGTATTGAAATTGCAAAGCTTGTAAGCTGTGTAAATTTTGGAATCTCTAAGCCCAGCTTATTGCGATACCTCTTCATAAGAAAGAGAATTGTGCAAGTTATAAGTAAAACCTGTCTCTGAGGACGGTCCTTTTGCAGACTGGTCACTATAATTGATCCCACATTATCACAACTTGTTTGCAAAATTTGCTGCACAGAAACTTTGGTTTTTTTTTTATTTTTTTTTAATTCCCAAAAAAATTTTTACCCCTCCC
>JAODAL010022303.1:0-65044 GCA_025379985.1 Phyllomedusa bahiana | reverse complement strand
GGGGTTTGTTCACTACAAGGATTATTTTTTGGTTAAAGATCTTGCAAAAACAAGTCACATTGCAATATATGTCCATTAACAGTGTCCTACTTATTCTGAGATAACCCCTCTTGTACTGTATGGGCTGCATCTGCTCCTCAGTTCGCTATCGCTACAGACCTGTTCAATCTCGCCTGATAGGCTGCCAGTACTGGTCGCTATAGCTACAGACATGTTCAATCTCGCCTGATAGGCTGCCAGCACTGGTCGCTATAGCTACAGACCTGTTCAGTCTCTCCTGATAGGCTGCCAGTGCTGGTCGCTATAGTTACAGACCTGTTTGATCTCTCCTGATAGGCTGCCAGTGCTGGTCGCTATAGCTACAGACCTGTTTGATCTCTCCTGATAGGCTGCCAGCGCTGGTCACTATAGCTACAGACCTGGTGTCCTCAGCAGCCCGTCACTGCAGGACAGTAGTAGCCAGTAGAAACCAGTAAGCACTCCTGAATTCAAAAATGAAACTGAGAAAACAGAACTGAGGTAAGATGAATCCATGTGAGACAGCCCTTTTAACCAACTGTACACATACATACTGTATGTATATAGGGGCAGTATAAAGTGGATAAGAATATTTATCATTAGCCATACAATTTGTGACTTTATTTGTAGCATTTTCCTCAGGAACATATGACCAAGTGGAAAATTCCTCTATTCTGCCTAAACACATCGAGTGCTCCAGCTGGGTCACACGATCTCCACCATCAGCCTGACTTCCCTTTTCCCAAAACTTCTCAGCTCAGCTGAAGATAATCAAATCATAGAAGCCTGATAAATGAAGAAGATGAGAGCAGTGCTCTTCTTCATTGCCGGCTGCATATGTTTTCCGTATTATGGTGAGTATCTATATACTGTGGTTATTATTTTATCAGTAACCAGGATACGAATAACTTTTTCAGCAATAATAATATTAATAATAATAATTATTGTGGCATTTATATTAATCTGATGAATAATCAGTTTTCTGCGTTGCTCATTCCTGTGAGCATAATAATGTATTGTGCAATTCAAAATTTGTATATCTCTGTTCAAATCCATATCAGAATATATGTATTATTATACCAGTTTATTTTTTAAAAGGTGGCATTTTTAAAAGGGAACTATCAAAAATTTAAATATTTTTTGTATATGGGGAGCTTTTTTATAGTAGTTATATTTTTTCTCATGGGGGGGCAGTTTATGGGTAGTTATTTTTTTGTATATAGGAGGGGTATTATAGTGGGTTATATTTTTTGTACATAGGGGAGTTTTTCTTGTAGGCAGTATTTAGGAAATTATATTCTTGAAACATGGGGGGCAGTTTTAAATGTAGTGAAAATTTTTTGTACATAGGGGAAGTTTTTTTTTTACTTTTGGGAAAAATTTTAAAATATTATTTTTCCTGTTCTTAGGGGAAAAGGTATTAAATTGGTTATACCCGTGACAATGGGGGCAGTTTATATTTGTTTTTATTCTTTTACATAGGGGGCAGTATTAAATTATTTTTATATTCTTGTACATGGGGAACCCAAATTATATTAGTTATTTTCCCTGTTTATAGGGGCCCATATTTTGTAGTTATTTTTGTGTACATAGGGGGCAGAATTATAGTAGTTATATTCTTTAAAAAAAGGGGCAGTATTATAGTTTTTTTAAAATTCCCCTTGGGACATAGGGAAAAGTATTATAGTAGTTATTTTCTTGTACAAAGGGTTTGAATTATAGAAAAGTTATTTTTCTTTTTCATAGGGGCAGTTTTAAAGGGTGGGTTTTTAATTTTGTACTTTAGGGAACAGTAAATAGTAGTTATATTCTTGTACAAAACAGGCAGTTTTAATAGTAGTTATTTTCCCGTTTAAAAAGGAGAAAGTATTATTTTTTTTAAATTAGTCTTGTAGAAAACCCAGTATTATAGTTTTTAAAATTCTTCTCATGGGGTAAGTTTTATACTTTTTTATATTCCCAAAAGGGAAGGAGCAGTTTTTAAAAGTAGTTTTTCTTCTTTATAGTTTTGGGGGTCCCAAAACATTATAAAAATCGATACCCGGTTTTGGACTCTTTACAATATGCCAAAACGGAATGACTAGCTGAAATGTCTGGCTAGGACTCCTCTAGCAAATCAAAGGATTCCAGTGCTGCTAGAAAGGGGTTGGGATCTAAAATGAGTTGTCTCTATATTGTTACTATAGTTTTTAATACTGCTTTATTTCAGGTATGGGTGGAAATTCCTGGTCCTTAAATTTTTTCCAAAGATTTTAAAGGGTTTGAGATTTTTAAAAGCACCTCTTTGCCCTGTTTGTTCGTCACCCAACAAGACCCAGGGAACAGGGGGTTTAAACAGTCTTTTGGGAACCCAAACATCCTTTTCAATCCCCACAGGGGGTTTTTTAAGTGTGTGAGGGGGGGACTTAAAGCGCCTTGAAAAACCCCCCTCAACTACATGGGGCAAGCCCCCGAAAAAAAGGGGAAACCTGGTAACAACAAATCTCCACCCAGCATTGAGAACCTGACGTGGGAGGACAGTAATAGAACTTTTTGGCCGGGTGGAGTTTTTCCAGGGGGACAGACACGAAAAATTAGGGAACAAAGTGGGATTTGGGCTGCATCTATGGGGTTTAAAAAGCCCTTTTTGCGGACCAAACCCCATTCTTTTTTTTTCCCAAACTTAATTTTTTTTTGGAAAAAATTTTTTTCCGTTTTACAGTTAAAAAAAGGGCATCTTTTAAATGACCCCAAAAAAAAAAGACCAAAACTTTTTTTCTGGAGTTTTTTAGGGATAGGGGAATCACTTTGATTTGCTGGGGGTTAAATTTTTTCTTACATAAACACAAATTTTTTTCCATCCCCCCCAGGGCAACCTGTTTTTTGGCGCCCTTTCCCTCCCAATTTCCCCCCCCAATTTTCCTTGATCCCCCCCTCCCTCCCTAAAGCCCCCCAGTGAGGCACACACCTGTTGGGAAAAAAATTTGGGCCCAGAAACCCGTTTTTTTAACAAACTTTTACACATAAAAAAAAAACAAAAACCCATTATAAATCCCAATATAAATCTGAAAACCCCGGGATATAAATAAAATATATGAAAAATAAATATACCTCCAAAAAAAATTAATCCCCCTTTCTGCCCGGGGCCTTTTCCATTTACATATATATTTTTCTTATAAAACCACATAAATAACCCAAAATTTAATCCCTTTATAACCACAGTACCAAACAGGGAGCCGAGGCCCTTTGGCCCCCCCAAAAACCGCCCCCGGGGGAAACCAAATCCCCCAAGGGACAAAACCCAAAATTTTTTGCCCCCACCCGGGAAACCCCACGGGGCTCGGGGGCCCCAAAAAGCCATCCCTCAAATGGCTCCTCTTTTTTGCTCCCCAGGGTTAAAAACCCCGGGAAAGAGCCCCCTTTTTCCCCCCGCCCCGGGGCCCCCGTTCCCCAAATTTCCCCCCCAAACCCCCTGGAGGGGAATTTCCCCCCCCCGAAAGGAACTCCCTTCCAATTTTCCCCCCCTCCCCCAAAAAACCCAAGAACCCCCCCCCCGCCCCCCCCCCCCAGGGGCCACCCGGAACCAATAAATAATTCCCCCCCCCCCAAACCAAACCTTTGGCCCCCCCCCCCCCCGGAACTTCCCCCCCCAACCCCCCCCACCTACCCTTAAAGCCCCCAACCCCATTTCCCAAGGGCCCCCAAAGGGCCCCCGGGGTTGGCCCCTGCCCCTCCCCAGGGTTTCCCCCCCCCCTTGGCCCCCCTGACCTGGCTTTCCCCCCCCCCCGGGCCCCCAGAAGAAAAAACCCCCCCCCCCCCGGCCCCCCCCTTAAATAAAAAAGCCCCCCTTTCCCGGGGGCCCCCCGGGGGCCCCCTTCCCTTCCCCCCCCCCCCCCAACCCCCCCCGACCGTCATCGGGGGACGCGCTCCGTCGCTAAACCCGCGCCCCGCCCCCGGCCCCCCCAGCGCCCAGGTGCGGGTCATACCGCCCTCCCCTCATTGGGGGGTGGCCCCGGCCCCGGCGCGCTCCTTGACCCAGGGCAACGCGATCTGCGCGTCCTCCCCCCCCCCAATCCCCTTTCCCCATTTTCCTTGATCCCCACCCCCCTTTTGGAAGCCCCCCAGTGATGACACACCCCTGTTTGGGGGAATTTTAAATTTGGGGCCACAGCAGCCGTTTTTTTAACAAACATACACAAAAATATAACAAAAAACCATTAAAAATAGCTTTTAAATTTCTGAAAAACCGGTATATAAATATTTTATATGTAAATAAATAAAACCTCCCCCTATAAAAAATTCCACCTCTGCCCGTGCCTCTCCTTTATACATATATATATCAAATTTTAAACCACATAAAAAACCCCGAATAAAACTTTAAAACCCACAGTACCAAAAATGGGCCGGGGCCCTTTTGGGCCCAAAAACCGCCCCGGGCCCAAACCCCCGAAGGGAAAAAAACCCCCAAATTTTGCCCCCAGCCTACTCCACTGGCTTGGGGCCCAAAACCCCAAAACCCCTATGGCTCCCCCAATTTTTGCTCCCCGGGGATAACCCCCCGAAAGAGCCCCCTTCCCCGGGGCCCCTCCAATTTCCCCAAAAATCTGAGGGAAATCCTCCCCCAAGGACTCCCCCCCAATTTTTCTCCACCATCCAAAACCCCGCCCCGCCCCCGGGCAGGGCCATGACCCCTCGGGCACGCGGGGACCCCCCCAAAAACCCGAGAGCCCTCTAAATACCCCCCCTGAACCCGAGGGCCCATAAGTCCAACCCAAAACCGCCTTTTTCAGTGAACCCCGCCCGCTCTAAAAATTTTTCCCCCCCACTCCAGTTTTCCCAATTCAAGGTGGCGCACAAACCCCCCCCCCCCCAATTTCGTCCACAAATCCTGCCATGACCTTTTGGGCCCTTTCCCCCGGGCCTTGTTCAGGCTATCCCCCGACCGGCCCCCCCGCCAACGACGCCGGAACCCCAAAATTCCCCGCCCCATACAATGACCGGGCCCGGGGAACGAGAAAAAACCCGAAAACAGGCATATTTAATGTGTTTAACCCCAGCTCCCGAGAAGTAAGGACCCCAAAATCATTCCCCC
The DNA here is from genome assembly GCA_025379985.1 of Phyllomedusa bahiana. NCBI lineage: Eukaryota > Metazoa > Chordata > Amphibia > Anura > Hylidae > Phyllomedusa > Phyllomedusa bahiana. The sequence goes on along the minus strand of JAODAL010022303.1, from coordinate 59,955 downwards.
GGAAAGAAAACCCCAGAACATCCGGGGGCCCACCCAATCCCCGCATACCGTAAAAATTCCGGGGGAACCCCCCCCAGCCACCTCATACCCCCCGTCCAAACCACCGAATCCTGCCCCCCAAACGCGCGAAAAAGGGGCCCAGCTGCCGCCCCTCCGGGGCCGGGCGTCCCCCTCTCTCCCCGCCCCGTGGACATAGGGAAAGTCCCCGGATCCCGACAAACCCCAAAAGGGGAGGGCTACAAAAGAAACAGAAAAACGAAAGTTTACGGCAAAAATCAGGCACAAAACCCGGGCCAACCCCCCCACCAACCCCAGCCTTCCCCCACCACCAAATGGGGGCCCCACATATAAACCTGAACCGGTCCGACTCCCATCGTCCAATTTCCCCCGGACCAAAATTTAGGGCGAAAACCCCCAACCCGCTGCCTCTGTTGCCCCGCTCCAATCCGAAAAAAAGGGGCGGGGCGAATCACCGGGCTTTCCAAACCCAAAAGCCCCCCCAAAAAGCCCCTGAATTAAACCCCCGCAATTATATCGGGCAGAAAAGAACCAACCCGGGGCCCCCAAAAAGGGGCCCCACCCCACCGCTCTGCAAAAAACCCGAAAAAAGCCCCAAGCGAGCCAGAGGGGACATTTGGGGCTCCGTGAATCCCCCCCAACCGCACCTTTGGCCCCTCCCCTCCCGTTCAGTCTTTTTAACGTCGGAAACCAAAATACCACAGCACCATCAATTTCCCACACAACAGCGGCCCGCAGGCACCCCCTCTCCCAAAGTCCCGGGGGAAAACCAAATTCCCCCCCCTTCAACGCCCAAAAAGGCTAAAAAGAGAAGGGCCCGGGGAAAAAAAAGCCACCTCGTACTCCCAGGCCGCCCCCGACTGCACCCACCTCCCCCAAAAGTTTTCCCAAAAAACGCCCAACACCACTGGGCGACGCCCAAACCCGGGGCCCCCCCCCCACACCATAACCCCGCAAAGGCCCCCGGGGAAAAAAAACAAAATTTTTGGGCAGATCCCTTTCCCCCTCCCCCCATTTTTAAAACCCAAAACTAAGCCCGCCATAAACTGCGAAACCCTTTGCCACCGACCAAACCCCAAACCCCTCCAAATGAACCCTCCCGGCACAAAAGTGCCCCCTCAACCCCCCTCCCCCGAAAAAACCGGACCAAAAACCCCCAAACCATTCAGAACCCCAAAATCCCGGCCCTACCATAGGCCAACCAGGTTTTCCCCCCGACAGGGAAGCCCGGATCAAATGGTCTGCCCACTCGGATGCCGGCGCTCCAAAGGTGGGTGGGGGAATTTTTCTCCCCCCCCTCCGCCGCCCATGGCGCCAGGGTTTCCGAACCCCTCCCCCTGCAATCGAGAAAAAATCAGCCACCACATTCAGCCCCCCGGAACATTCCAGCCACCACCCCGAATTTAATTCCCAAGCACCGCGGGAAACCCAAAAACCCCGGGGAAAACCCAACCCCCGGGGAAAAGGGAAGATGCAGACAAATTGGTTTATGGCCTTAACCCCCCTCCCCAAATTGTCACAATGGAAACGCACCTTTTGATCCCTAACCCCATCCCCCAAAAGCTCAACCCGCCACACTATGGGGAAAAAGTTCGAGGAACGCCAAAAATTGGGTTACCAAAAAGGGAAATCCCTCCACTCCGCCGGCCACGGAAACCCACACCAGCTGCCCCCAAATGGCCCCCAACCCGTGCTGGGGCCGCAAACAGTAAAGATGTCCACCCCCCATTTGGGGACCCCCCCTGCCCTTAAAAAACCTGCCGTTATCCTTTTTTCCCCAAAAAAACCCCCACACTGCCGGTCCTCCCTGGGTTCCCCGGTTTAAACGCAAAAAAAGGTTTGGGGTGGGTTCTCAATCCCCCCCGTAAGCCCTCCCCCAACCGCCTACAAAAACCCTTTCCCCTGGGCAAATCCTGCAAGCAAAATTTTGTTTCCCAAAACAAGGAAATTTCAACTCCCACAACGGTATTTTTTTCCCCAACCGGCCCCCCTCTGCACTTCCCTTTTAAAAGCCCCCCAATTTTTTCCTCCCGGGAACCTACATCCCCAAAAACCCCCGGAAACATACAAAACCCCAAAAAAAAACAAAAAAAGACACCGGGCCTTTCCCTCCCTTTCCCCAGCCCGCGGAACCCCAAAACCCCTCTGCCACCCAAACAACGCCTGTAAACAGTGACCGCAAAAAATTTGGGGGAAAAAGGGGGGCCCCAACACCCGAAAAATTTATCCAAAAATGAAGATGGGGGTCTAACCCCCCAACAAACCCTAAAATACCCCCTTCCAAAAAAAAACTAAACGCCTAAAAAAGGCGCAGGACAAGGGAAAAAACCCAAATTTGGGGGGCACCCATCCCCCATAAAACTGTTTCCCCCCCAATAACAACCCCAACAACCGCAAAAGCTTCTCCGCCAAAGCACCGGCAGTAACCGGAAAGCCCATTCGATGTCGGCCCTTTTGCCATCAAGGGGAAAGCCCCCCCCCAAAAACCCCATTTCAAAAACCCGGGCCACCCCCTCGTCAAATGAAAGTTAAAACCACTGAAACAAACTCCGGTGCATGCCCATATTTCCCCAGCTTCCCTTTGGGGGAAAAACAGGTGGTTGGGTAAGCCGAAAATTTTTTCGGCTCCTTCTTCGGAAAAACCCCCCCCAGGGTGGAAAACCCCCAAAAACCGGAAAAGGTTGGGGCCCCGAAAAAAGGGCCCGACATCCGACCCATTTCCATTTTTTTTCCCCCCAAATTTTTCTGTCACTTTCGGCCGGGTGCTCGTGTGCCGACCGTAGGTTTTTTACCCAAAAAAAGGCACCCGATGCACCGGGGGGGGGGGCCCTTAAAACCTTCCGCAAAACCCCCCGCAACAATTTGCCGTCCCCCCACCCCCCATTTACTAAACCGGGCCCGGAAAGGCCCCCATCTTGTAGTTCCCCACTGGTTTTTCGGCCCCCTTTGGCCACCACCCGGCCCCCCCCCCTTTCCCCCCCCCTTTTTTAAAAACACCGGGTAAAAAGGGTGCCCCAGGGGGCGCCCCACAAAAAGATCAAAATGTGTCTTGAAAAATTTCAAACCTTTTTCCCCATTTTTCACTGGGCCCCTATTTTAAAAGCCCGAAAGCTCCCTTTTTGGGCCCCCCCAGCTTGGGCCCCCCCCCTGCTCCCCCCATTACCCCCCTTTGGGCCCGGCCGCAAACCGGCCCCCCCCCCGAAAAAGGGCGAAAACCCAACTTTTTTCCCCCGGGGCCAAATGACTTTTTTAACCAAAGCCTATATCCTTGTGGTCCCCCCCAATGGGAAAGGGCGGGCCGCCTTACGTTGGCGAAAAAATGCCAAACAAAGCGCCCCCCCCGCCAAACCCCCCTAAGCCCCCTTTCGCCTCCCCCCCCATCGCATCCATGTAACAAAACCGAGCCCCAACAAATTTTCCCGGGGGCTTTTTTCCCCCCCTCACACTTGGGCCAAAAATGGCAAATGCTTTCAGCCAAATTTGTTAAAAGCTGAGGGATCAACGCCACCCCGCTTTTTTCCCCTTCCTCCTTCTTACTCTCCTCCTTCCCTTCCCCCCCTTTTCTAGGTTAAATTTTTCCACGGGAGAAGGGAAAAAGATTTCAAGTAAATTTAACTTTCCCCCTAACTTCTTCCCCCCACCTCCTTCTTCAAAAAGAGGGCCCCCCGGGGCCCCTTTAAAGCAGACTAGACTCCCCTTTTTTTTCCCTTTTCATCCCAAACGCACGGTGGGCCTGTGCTCCTTTCTCGGTCCCGAAATGCACCGTGAAACCCCCCCCCTAAATTTCCCCCTTTTCTCCGGGCTTTACCATGCCGGAACTCCCGCCAAAGGCCTCCCCCCCACTCGTTGTTGGGGAAAACCCCCCCACTAATCGGAGGCGGGACCCCACCCACCCCTGCCCCCCACTCTCCAGCCGCGCCAAATAACGCCCCCCACCCCCCTCGCCAAACCCCCCCTTCCCCGGGTTTCCCCCCCGTCTCCCCCCCTCGCCCCGGCAATCTTACCCTGGGGAAACCCTGCGCTTCCCCCAAAACTAAAACCCCCCGGGGACCCCCCAATAAAAGGGGGGGAAAAACAAAGACAAAGAAAATGTACTCCAAACCGGGTGCTTGGGGGTGTTGGGAACCCACCAGCCGTTCCCCTGGGTTCGCAGGAGACGTCGCTCCGACAATCTCGATCCACCGCTGGTGTCCGGCAGCCCGGGTCAAGGCCGTCAAACCCCAACCGGGGGAGGCCGACCTGCGCAGGCCGCGGGTCTTGAGGCGACGAACTCCACGCCTCCGCCGATGTCCTGGATGCTCCTCGACGACCACCGCCGGGGCCGACAGCCTGCCGCCCGCTGGGCCCTTCCGGCCCACCGACTCCCTCGTCGTCCTCACCGCGACTCCCGACCGTCCTCCGACGCCGGGTGACCCCCCTGACCGGAGCATCGCCAGCAGGGGCCACCGCTACCACGGACCGGATCGCCGACGAAGGGGCGACAGCTGGACCTGCACCGGACTGGTGAACCGGCCCACTGTCCCCCGCAGAGCCCGCCGGCCCACTCGGATGCCTCCCGGGCCGAGAAGACCGCCCCGAAGCCACTGGGCGATCCCCCTGACCCGGAGGGTCCCTGGAAGGGCTCCCCCGGCGACGACGGGCCCTCGGAGTGTAATCAGGGCTCAGGCGCTGCGGAGGCCTGGCCCTGCGTCTGCGGCTGCTCCTGCTGGCGGCCGGCGGTTCCGTAGCTGCGGCCCCTGTGCCGCTAACCACCGCCTGCACCGCGTCCCGCAGCCATGCTGCGCCCCTGGAAGCGGCTAGCCGCCGCAACTCCTCGATCTGGCGGTCCCCGTCCGCCATCTTTGCTCTCCTGCTCGTTTCACGAAGGGGGGGGGGCTAAAGCAGCGCGCAGCACGGGCTCCTCACTGCCTCACATGTGCTGCGCTGACTGCTTTTCCCGGGCAGAGAGGCGGCCTTAAATACCGCCCCTCCCTGCGCCGGGACTCCTCCCCCCGCAGCCGCGTCATCGTGACGCGCTCCGTCGCGTCACCGCGACCCGCTCCGGCCGCGCCCAGCGTGCCGGGTCATGCCGCGCCTCCCCTCATGGGGGCGTGGCCCCGGTCCGGCGCGCTGCCTTAAGTAAGCTCAACACTCTGGGGCAGATCTACTAAGCCAACTGATCCAAAAAATTGGCATGCACATTCACTTACAATGCTTAAGAATGAAAAAATCAGGCAATACCTTTTAGAGGTTGACTATATGTGATGGTAAGCTTTGGAGAGTACTTGCTCTCTTTCATAGACATGATGCTAACATCAAGTCTGATGACGAGGACTAGTTGTCACGGCCGGTTCCATTGGCAGCAGTCCTATTAACTTACCTTGTAGCACGTTGTCATGTGTGGCATCTTTTCTCCCAGTCCAACTGACCCTGCTGTCCTCCTACTTCTTCCTAGGACACACTTGTGCTCTCTCCCCAGAATTTAAAGGGCGAGCACTTAGGGTGCTTTTACACTGTGCGTTTTTGGTGCGTTTTTTGATGCGTTTTTTGGATGCGTTTTTTTGTGCAACAATGTATATCATTGATTGCTGTGCCTTCCTGTACAAAAACACATCCAAAAACGTACCAAAAACGCACCGTGTGAAAGCACCCTTACCAACCAGCTCACTCACCCTATGGCCAGTTGTCACACCCTATTTAAGAGCTTCTCCCCTTCTACCCTTTGCCAGATTATTGGTGTTTTTTGCTGGAGTTCGGTTTGCGGTCCTAGTCTGTGGTCTCAGTATCTGATCTTTGGCTTATTCCTGACTATCCCATTTGTCTGCTGCCTGCTCTGATCTTCTGCTTGTGACCTGACTTTGATTGAACTCCGTTTGCCCAGACCCTCTGTCTTTGACCCAGTGACGTCTTCTGTCTTCTCCTCTGACCATGTTGGGGGTGTCGACCTGGGAGTTCCCGCAGCAGAGACCAGATCCACTGTATAAGGGGTTAAAGAGTGAAGAGCAGGGGACACCTAAGTAGAGATGGGCGAATTGATTCTAACGAAGTGGAATTCGTTTAGAATTTCAGGAAAACTTCGGTTCTGAACGAAGTCGAAGTTTGGGGTACTTCGGGTGAACGAAGTGTGCTTTTCATTGATAAAATGATTGCGAGCACATGGCGTTAAATGGGGCAAAGCACTCTGGGAGGAAGAAGGGCATAGCCTGCATGACATGTGCAGAGATGAAGCCAATCAGAGACCAGCGGGATTCTGTGACGTCACCGCACTATATAAGTCCGGGCGCGACGCTGGGAGCTCATACCGCTCTCACTGTACTGATCAGGGAAGGTGCTGCCGCGGCTGATTGTTACTGAAGAACTGATTTTTATACAGCGATTTTTGGGGGGTGTCTCAGCTTGTCTCAGAGACTGCTTCTCTTAATGTTCTATTTCTGATTTTTTGGGGTATTGGATCTGAAGTCCAGTGTGCGTCCACTGCAGCTGCATATACATTTTAATGCTATCTGCTCAAAGCACATTGAATATCCAAGGGGAACTAAGCCATTTCCTGTTGTATTAATTTAAAGAAACAGTGTTTTTACAATACAAATACCACTTCATTTTTTCTGCTCAATTCTTTTGCGCAATTAACATCCAGGGGTTAATTAAGCGTTGTTCTGCTGTTGTGGTGACTAAAAGAAACCTTCTTTTTCACCGGCAAAAAATAAAATTTTCCTGTAGCATAATTCACAAGCGAAGGTTAATTACAATTTTTTCTCTTGTTGTGTAGCGTAAAAAATACGCCATTGTAACACGCTACAAAGCTATTAGTTTGTGGCTGCTCAATGCTTTTGCGCAATTTACATCCAGGGGTTAATTAAGCGTTGTTTTTCTGCTGTGGTGACTCCAAGAAAACCGTATTTTTCACGCCAAAAAATACAATTTTCCTGTAGCATATTCACAAGCGAAGGTTAATTACAATTTTTTCTTTTGTTTTGTAGCTTAAAAAATACGCCATTGTAACACGCTACAAAGCTAGTAGTTTGTGGCTGCTCAATTCTTTTGCGCAATTTACATCCAGGGGTTAATTAAGCGTTGTACTCAGTAAAAGAAACTTTGTTTTTCACCACCACAGAAGAAATTCTGTAGCATAATTCACATCGAAGGTAAATTAAGCCTGTTTGTGCTTTTACATCCAGTAAAATACACAGAGTTTTTAAACGGCACATACAAGTCAATTTTTCCTGGTCATTTGTGGAGCGCAGTTTATGCCCAAGGGTTACCCAAGCTTGTTAGTGGGTTCATTTGGCGTCAGATAGAGGGTGTGTATTTATCATATACAGATATCTTCATCAAACAGTGTCTGTACTTTTTAGAACAAACTGTATGTCAGACTGAGAGGTGGCAGGCTCTGCACCTGCGAGTGGCAGAGGCACAAACATTCCTGGAGCAGGCCCAGGTCGTAGCACAGCAAGGGGACGTCGCAGGAGGGGTCACTCGGTGAGGCCACAACTGCCGCTGTCATCTAGCGGCCGTGTGTTGTTCAGAAACCCAATGGTTCTTGATTGGTTGACTAGGTCATCCAACTTCCTCCCGATGACATCTGACAACCCCAGCAAGAGTCGGTGGGAACGTCAGACAAAACCCTTAGTTGGCATGGCCCGGGAGGGGTCAGCGGCCCTCACCTGTCCTCAACCCGCCTCTGTCCCATCCGGTTCCCTCAGCCAGAGATCTACTATGTGGTCTGGGCTCAGCCCCACTTTTATAGCGAGGATGAACAATTTGAGGAGGGTAGTCAGCAGCTACTTGGCAGAGAAGAAATGGGGCCAATATCCCCTGCTTCTTGCAGTAGGCGGCAAAGTATAGATGTGGAAAGTGGCATGGGAGGTCATGTTGTGAGGGATCAGCCTCTGCATACCAACACCGGTGATGAGGACAGCAGTGACGATGAAACACAAATTGATGATGATGTAGCCGACCGCACTTGGGAGCCGGGTGAGGCAAGGGCTCTATCATCGTCAGGAGAAGAGGGCGTAAGCTTGCGCGTCAGGCAGCAGCGCAGCCAGCAAGTGGGTTGTGTGGCCGTTAGTCAGCAGGATAGCAGCAGTATGAGGTCGGGAGCCAAGCGGCCACGGGGTAGAAAACCCGCTTCGGCACAGGGGCTCAGCGAGGCAGCAGCGGTAGTAGTCACTCAGTGCGGAGCGTTGCCGGTAAAATCAGCTACTTGGCGGTGTGGCAGTTCTTTGCTAAGACACCGTAGGAGCCGAATATGGGTATATGTAGAATCTGTGGGCAGAAAGTGAAGCGTGGCCAGGGAGCTAACATTGGCACCATGGCCCTGCGTCATCACATGCAGTGTCACCATTCAGTGGCCTGGGAGAAACGTGGCTCAGATGTGGTGGTCCATCCTGCCGCCGCAGCAGCAGCAGCCAGTGGCACGCATGCCATTGCAGCCAGTCAAGGCTCCACCACCTCTGCAGAAAGGAGCTGTTTCTCTTTGACATCATCTCCCGGTCCAGAAGCTCCTGCTCTCGTTTACTATGGTGCCAGCAGTCGTTCAGCGAGGCGATTGCATAAAGACAACAGTATGCGTCCAACCATCCTAAGGTGCAGCAGCTGACCGTGCTCCTGTCCAAGTTGTTGGTATTGCAGTCCCTCCCTTTCCAAATGGTGGACTCTGCACCGTTCAGAGAACTAATGGCTTGTGCCGAGCCGAGATGGAGAGTTCCAAGCCGTAATTTCTTTTCCAAAAAGGCAGTACCAGCACTTCATAAATATGTAGAACAGAAAGTGGGCCAGTCCTTGAGCTTATCAGTTTGTTCCATGGTGCATGGTAGCGCGGACGTCTGGAGCTGTAACTACGGTCAGGGCCAGTACATGTCCTATATGGCCCACTGGGTGAATGTGCTTCCGGCCCAGGCACACTAACAACTTGGAGAGGAGACGCCGCTTTCTCCTCCACGTTGTCAAACTGCGGCTCCTGCACCAATGTCCGCCTCCTCCTCCTCCACCACCACCACCATCATCTCAGCCTCCACAAGTACTGCTCCATCATACCACATGTGTAGGGCACAGCGGTGTCACGCAGTTCTACACCTGGCTTGCCTCGGCGAACGAAGTCACACAGGGGAGGAACTGCTCCACGTCATGCAGCAAGAAATCGATGTGTGGCTTTCTCCGCGCCAACTGCAAATCGGAACCATGGTGATGGACAATGGGAGGAACATGGTGTCCGCGCTGCACCGAGGAGGGATGGTCCATGCGCCCTGCATGGCGCACGTGTTCAATCTGGTTGTGAAAAGGTTCCTGAAGTCTTCCACAGATCTTCAGAACATTCTGAAAATGGCCAGGAAACTATGCATGCACTTCATCCATTCCTACAAAGCCAGGAACACCCTCCTCGAATTGCAGTGGCAGAACGGCCTCCTCCAACACACTCTGATATGCGATGTTTCAACCGTTGGAATTCCAGCCTGCACATGTTGGACCGACTGTATGAACAGAGAAAGGCCATTAACGATTCTTTGATGATCCAGGCGGACAGGAATACTCCCCTGTGTAACTTTGATGTCAGCCTGTGGCAGCTCATGCGTGACACCTGCCGTTTGTTGAGGCTATTCGAGGAGGCCACGTTATTTGTCAGTCGCCAGGACTACGGGATGAATAACGTCATTCCACTGCTTCATGTCCTGGAACAGATGCTGAAAAATCTGTCTGGACAGGGGACTGGAGATGTGGCGACTACATCTCGTGGCCACATGAGTCCGTGGGGACTGAAATGGAGGAGGAGGACATTGGAGCAGAAGCATTGTCTGGTGAAATGAGTGGCTTTTCTACCCAGATGACAAGAGAGGAGGAGCAGGATCAGCTGGAGGAGGTAGATGGAGATGAGTAAGACGAGGCAGATGACCCGCAAGCACAGAGGCAGTATACAGTGGAGAAGGAGGCAGGGAGCTCCTCGGAGTCACTTGTGCAGATGGCCCGCAGCATGCTTATTTGCCTGGCTAGTGACAGCCGAATAGTCAGCATCCGGCAGAGGGATGACTTCTGGCTCTCCACCCTATTGGACCTCGCTACGGTCCATAATGGGAGCCTTTTCCAGCTATTGAGAGGGAGGACAAACTCAAATACTATAGGGAAATCCTCCGTAGTCAGTTGGCCGCTGCCTATGTGCGGCATCGTCCTTCCTCTGACAGGTCTGATCGGGGGGTTCCTCAGCTCTCACGTACTACTGCCACGGCTGCTGGAGGAAGGTGGGGGGGTAGGAGCAGTACCAGCTCCTCAAGCAGCAACCTAAGTCTGGGTCACTGATGAGCAGCTTCCTTCACCGCCTAGTGAGGAGGGCAGGTCGCCAGCAGCAGCAGCAGCAGGACCTGGAGCAGTCCCTGAACCAACAGGTGGTGGCCTACATGGACAGCACTCTGCCACATCCAGTTAGAAGATCCGCTAAACTACTGGGCAGCCAAACTGGATGTGTGGCCGCAACTTGCCGAGTTTGCAGTGGAGAAGCTGTCCTGCCCGGCCAGTAGTGTGGCATCAGAGCGGGTGTTCAGTGCGGCGGGGGCCATCGTTACCCCAAGGAGAACCCGCTTGTCCACGGGAAATGTGGAACGACTGACCTTTGTCAAGATGAATCAGGCGTGGATCGGTCAGGATTTCCACACACCAATGCCTTAGGCGTCAGACTACATCAGCAATGACGCCTCACCCAAACTGTGAGAAATGAGTCTGGGTTCAAACTACCTGCCTCAGCCACTATTCTGATGCCGCCACCCGCCTGATGCCACATATCTGCTGCCAGTTTCTCCATCTGCCACCAACCATCTTTACCAGGGGCTGGTATTGCCACCTACCTCCACACTCTGTCATTGTGCCACTCCATGACCTCATGCTGCTGTTGCTGGTGCCCTGACATCCACACTGTGTCATTGTGCCACTCTCTGACCTCATGCTGCTGCTGCTGTTGTTGCTGCTTCGGTCACCTACACACTGTGTCATTGTGCCACTCTCTGACCTCATGCTGTTGCTCCTGCTGCCGTCACCTCCACTCTCTGTCATTGTGCCACTCTGTGGCCTACTCCTGTTTTTGCCACCTCCAGAATGTGACTTTGCCACTGCCTGACCTCATGCTGCTGCCACCGTCACCTCCACTCTCTGTCATTGTGCCACTCTGTGGCCTACTACTGTTTTGCCACCTCCAGAATGTCATTGTGCCACTGCCTGACCTCATGCTGCTGCTGTCGTGACCTCCACACTGTGTCATTGTGCCACTCTGTGGCCTACTCCTGTTTTTGCCACCTCCAGAATGTGATTGTGTCACTGACTGACCTCATGCTGCTGCTGTCGTGACCTCCACACAGTGTCATTGTGCCACTCTTTGGCCTACTCCAGTTTTTGCCACCTCCAGAATGTCATTGTGCCACTGCCTGACCTCATGCTGCTGCTGTCGTGACCTCCACACTGTGTCATTGTGCCACTCTGTGGCCTACTCCTGTTTTTGCCACCTCCAGAATGTCATTGTGTCACTGACTGACCTCATGCTGCTGCTGTCGTGACCTCCACACTGTGTAATTGTGCCACTCTTTGGCCTACTCCTGTTTTTGACACCTCCAGAATGTCATTGTGCCACTGCCTGACCTCATGCTGCTGCTGTCATAACCTCCACACCGTGTCATTGTGCCACTCTGTGGCCTACTCCTGTTTTTGCTACCTCCAGAATGTGATTGTGTCACTGACTGACCTCATGCTGCTGCTGTCGTGACCTCCACACTGTGTCATTGTGCCACTCTGTGGCCTACTCCTGTTTTTGCCACCTCCAGAATGTGATTGTGTCACTGACTGACCTCATGCTGCTGCTGCCGTGCCCTCCACACTGTGTAATTGTGCCACTCTGTGGCCTATCTCTGTTTTTGCCACCTCCAGATTTTCATTGTGCCACTGCCTGACCTCATGCTGCTACTGTCGTGACCTCCACACTGTCATTGTGCCACTCTGTGGCCTACTCCTGTTTTTGCCACCTCCAGAATGTGATTGTGTCACTGACTGACCTCATGCTGCTGCTGTCGTGACCTCCACTGTGTCATTGTGCCCCTCTGTGGCATTTCTCGTTTTTGCCACCTCCAGAATGTCATTGTGCCCCTGCCTGACCTCATGCTGCTGCTGTGGCTGCTGTCGTGACCTCCACTTTCTGTCATTGTGCCACTCTGTGGCCTACTCCTGTTTTTGCCAACTCCAGATGTCCATTATGCCACTGCCTGACTCATGCTGCTTGCTGTGGCTGCTGTCCTGCCCTCCACTCTGTGTCATTGTGCCACTCTGTGACCTACTCCTGTTTTTGCCACCTCCCGAATGTCATTGTGCCCCTGTCTGGCCTCATGCTGCTGCTGTGCCTGCCGCCATCACCTCCACACTCTGTCACTAATGTTGCCACCTGAGCTCTCAGCTTGTTTTTTTCCAGCTTTCGCTGACATGACTTTATCAGGCAACATTCCCGCTTGAGTTTTTTTGGTCAGTTTTGCCCTCTTAAGTGCCAGGGAATTTTAGAGTGAAGCGATTCTAAGAGCGGCGGCAGTCATCTGCGTGTCATACTAAAACACAATATTGTATGAAGACCAAACCAAGCTCCCTCTGCATATTTAAGCATGGCACAACGTTCTACAGCACCCTGCAGGCTCTGTGCAGCCTGGAAATAGCTGCTTTTAACGCGTTTCGTGCTGAAGTAATTTGGACCGAAACAAATTTTGTTGGAAAATTCGGCGAAGTGACCGAACCGAATTTTTGAGAAATTCGCCCATCTCTACACCTAAGCTTCTGCTACTTGATGCTGTTCTACATAAAAGCTGGTGACAGTCATGATGACTAACAGTCATGCTTTTCCGATGTCACTAAGTTATGTCCCTGACCTGTTCAACCTCTTTACGTATGGCCAGCAACCACTTTTATCTTTAAAGCTATCACTGAGTCAGAGTAACCCAGGCTTCATATAAATGCATAGCTCCTGCTCTATTTCGTCAGCTTTCACTGTACATTCAATGCAATTACCTTAAGGGATAAATTAAAGGGGTTGTCTCGCTACAAGGATTGTTTTTTATGTTAAAGATTTTGCAAAAAGTCACTTTGTAATATGTGTCCATAAACAGTGTCCTACCTATTCCTAGATATCCCCTCTTATATGGTCTGCATCAGCTCCACAGGTTGTTATAGCTACAGAACTGTTTGATCTCTCCTGATAGGGTGCCAGCACTGGTTGCTATAGCTACAGACCTGGCTTCTACTGCTGCCTAGTAGAAGCCAGTAAACACGCCCCTGAATTCAAAATGAAGCCAAGAAAACAGAACTGAGGTAAGATGAATCAGTGTAGTGAGACAACCCCTTTAAAAGGAAGTTGTCACATAGGTTCTGTCCCCCTTGCTGAGGGCAGCACAAGCTAGTGACAGACATGTTGTTTCCAGCGCTGTGTCCCTTATTCTGTAAGATGCTGTAGAATATTTAATGCTCAAATCTGCAGTTTTCAGACAGAAAAGGGTAATGAAAAGAGTCCGTTTTTTTCATACCCCGCCCACCTGAGACTAGCCCCGCCCACCTCAACTGATAAACCTATTACTTTGAATAGGTAGAAACATGAGAATCAAAAACGTACACATAGGCTGTATGGACAAAACATTGAACTTTACTTCATTTTTATAAATTGGTGCATAAAAGACATAGTTCTATGACGACCCCCTTAGGCAATGAAAAACATATGAAAACGTGGCAGTACTTAGCTGTATAGCTTCTCCTGTTTAGGAGGTGAGTGATAGTCCCATAGTAGACTAGTAGGAGCCGATCATGCTGAGTTGCGTGCCTTCCGAAACGTCGCGTCATTACATAGCGGCACTGGGCTGCAACTCAGCATGATCGGCTCCTGATTAAATGCTCTAAAACTGCAGCATCTTACAGAATAAGGGACACAGTGCTGGAAACAGCATATCTGAAACTAGCTTGCACTGTCCTCAGCAAGGGGGCATAACCTATGTGACTATATTCCCTTTAACATATTAATTCTATACTGTATGTATTTAAAGAAAAAATGTGTGTTATATATTTATATATATATATATATATATATATATATATATATATTTATAGTGACACTCACATTCATCCGGCCGCCATCTTGGACCGGCTCTGGGGGTTTTCGCTCACGGAATCGCCATCTTTGTTAAAACAGATGATACTCCGACACAGGCTTCAGTTTATCCTGGCTTCAGCCAGTTTTATTAGCCCAGGAAAACATATGTCTAGCCACTAAATATACATAAACAGTCCCTCTCTACTCAATTTCTGTGCCTACCACACAGCACCACATACCACAGTATTCTCACTGTATACTTTGTGGCTTCCTTCAAGTCTCCGGGCCAGAGCCTCTCTCTAGGTTCTGGCAGCAACCACGCCCCCCGATCACCTGGAGTGGGAGGCCTTTAATAGGTCTCCAGAGACATACAAAAAACCTGACCTGGAATGCGGGAACAGCCACCCACCCAACACTATTGCTGTCCCAAAAAAGCCACCCCATACATAGTCGCCTAGCAGCTATTCTAGCCGCTACTGTAAGTGTCAGTAATATATCATTTTTTTCCCCACCGAGACCAGGTCCTCATTGGCGCATCTGCATCGGGCCTCTGGCTGCACACCCTCTAGTAGCAGAAACATGCAAGTGCCTGCGGTCGCTCTGCCACTATATATATATATATATATACACTCACCGGCCACTTTATTAGGTACACCTGTCCAACTGCTCGTTAACACTTAATTTCTAATCAGCCAATCACATGGCGGCAACTCAGTGCATTTAGGCATGTAGACATGGTCAAGACAATCTCCTGCAGTTCAAACGAGCATCAGTATGGGGAAGAAAGGTGATTGGGGTGCCTTTGACGTGGCATGGTTGTTGGTGCCAGAAGGCTGGTCTGAGTATTTCAGAAAACTGCTGATCTCCTGGGATTTTCACGCACAACCATCTCTAGGGTTTACAGAGAATGGTCCGAAAAAGAAAAAAACATCCAGTGAGCGGCAGTCCTGTGGGCGGAAATGCCTTGTTGATGCCAGAGGTCAAAGGAGAATGGGCAGACTGGTTCGAGCTGATAGAAAGGCAACAGTGACTCAAATAGCCACCCTTTTACAACCAAGGTAGGCAGAAGAGCATCTCTGAATGCACAGTACGGCGAAACTTTGAGGCAGATGGGCTACAGCAGCAGAAGACCACACCGGGTGCCACTCCTTTCAGCTAAGAACAGGAAACTGAGGCTCCAATTTGCCCAAGCTCATCGAAATTGGACAGTAGAAGATTGGAAAAACGTTGCCTGGTCTGATGAGTCTCGATTTCTGCTGCGACATTCGGATGGTAGGGTCAGAATTTGGCGTCAACAACATGAAAGCATGGATCCATCCTGCCTTGTATCAACGGTTCAGGCTGGTGGTGGTGGTGTCATGGCGTGGGGAATATTTTCTTGGCACTCTTTGGGCCCCTTGGTACCAATTGAGCATCGTTGCAACACCTTGTGGAATCTATGCCACGAAGAATTGAGGCAGTTCTGAAGGCAAAAGGGGGTCCAACCCGTTACTAGCATGGTGTACCTAATAAAGTGGCCGGTGAGTATATATATATATATATATATATATTTGTGTGTGTTTGTGTGTGTATTTTCATTACACATACAGTATGACCTATATATAAACTTTTAATATACTGTAGAATGAAACATAAATGCTATCATTTTACTATGTAAGATTATATAAATAATGGATATGTATTTCCAGCTCCTCCCAGGATTGTTAATATCTCGGTGGCATTTGATAACACTCGGGGCTACCACGCAGTCTGTACCGCAGAAGGAGAGCCAGTACCGTCTCTGCTCTGGACTGACCCTTTGAACAATCATGAAGATCCATTTCTTACTGGTCCCATCCTAAAGCATCAAAGGACCACGGAACTGCACCACCTGAGGCATGATGGGAAGTACACATGTGTGGCCACAAACAGTCATGGGAAAGTGGAAGGATCAGTGTTTTTCTTTAAATTTACAACCGGGGGCAGCAGCAGAATAGGGTACATTATACTGTGTGCTGCACTTGGAGGTAAACTGCTACTGCTGTTCCTGATGTTTGCGGTGGTCAGCTATTACAGCAGAGGTAAGTGTGAGCTGTATCCTAGATGACTACAATCTCAAGTTGGCTAGGATTGTCTTTTTTTTTATAATGGAGATGAAGGCAAATTTTATTCCAGACACTTTCTACAAATACTGTGTTGGATGTAGGTCAACAGGTCAACACTATCATCAAAAAATTTATACATTGGGGAAAAAAGTATTTAGTCAGCCACCAATTGTGCAAGTTCTCCCACTTAAAAAAGATGAGAGATGCCTGTAATTAACGTCATAGGAAGACCTCAACTATGAGAGACAAAATGAGAAAACACATCCTGAAAATCACATTGTCTGATTTGGAAAGAATTTATTTGCAAATTATGGTGGAAAATAAGTATTTGGTCAATAACAAAGTTCATCTCAATACTTTGTTCTATATCCTTTGTTGGCAATGACAGAGGTCAAATGTTTTCTGTAAGTCTTCACAAGGTTGGCACACACTGTTGTGTTGGCCCATTCCTCCATGCATATCTTCTCTAGAGCAGTGATGTTTTGGGGTTGTCGCTGGGCAACACAGACTTTCAACTCCCTCCAAAGGTTTTCTATGGGGTTGAGATCTGGAGACTGGCTAGGCCACTCTAGGACCTTAAAAATGCTTCTTACGAATCCACTCCTTCATTGCCCTGGCGGTGTGCTTGGGATCATTGTCATGCTGAAAGACCCAGTCACGTTTCATCTTCAATGCCCTTGCTAATGGAAGGAGGTTTGCACTCAAATCTTATGATACATGACCCCATTCATTCTGTCATGTACACGGATCAGTCATCCTGGTCCCTTTGCAGAGAAACAGCCCTAGACCATGATGTTGCCACCCCCATGCTTCACAGTAGGTATGGTGTTCTTTGGATGTAACTCAGCTTTCTCTCTCCTCCAAACATGACGAGTTGTATTTCTACCAAACAGTTCTACTTTGGTTTCATCTGACCATATGACATTCTCCCAATACTCTTCTGGATCATCCAAATGCTCTCTAGCAAACTTCAGACGGGCCCGGACATGTACTGGCTTAAGCAGGGGGACACATCTGGCACTGCAGGATCTGAGTCCCTGGTGGCGTAGTGTGTTACTGATGGTAGCCTTTGTTACGTTGGTCCCAGCTCTCTGCAGGTCATTCACTAGGTCCCCCGTGTGGTTCTGGGATTTTTGCTCACTGTTCTTGTGATCATTTTGACCCCACGGGGTGAGATCTTGCGTGGAGCCCCAGATGGAGGGAGATTATCAGTGGTCTTGTATGTCTTCCATTTTCTAATTATTGCTCCCACAGTTGATTTCTTCACACCAAGCTGCTTGCCTATTGCAGATTCAGTCTTCCCAGCCTGGTGCAGGGCTACAATTTTGTTCCTGGTGTCCTTCCACGGCTCTTTTGTCCTCCCCATAGTGGAGTTTGGAGTGTGACTGTTTGAGGTTGTGGACAGGTGTCTTTTATTATGATAAGTTCAAACAGGTGCTATTACTACAGGTAATGAGTGGAGAGCAGAGGAACGTCTTAAAGAAGAAGTTACAGGTCTGTGAGAGCCAGAAGTCTTGATTGTCTGTAGGTGACCAAATACTTATTTTCCACCATAATTTGCAAATAAATTCTTTCCAAATCAGACAATGTGATTTTCAGGATTTGTTTTCTCTCTCATAATTGAGGTCGACCTATGATGTCAATTACAGGCCTCTCATCTTTTTAAGTGGGAGAACTTGTACAATTGGTGGTTGACTATATACTTTTTTCCCCACTGTATATACAGTATCTCACAAAAGTGACTACACCCCTCACATTTTTGTAAATATTGTATTATATCTTTTCATGGGCAAAATGAAGATCTGACACTATGATACAAGGTAAAGTAGTCAGTGCACAGCTTGTATAACAGTGTAAATTTGATGTACCCTCGAAATAACTCAACACAGCCATCAATGTCTAAGCCGCTAGCTACAGAAGTGAGTACACTCCTAAGTGAGAATGGACAAATTGTGCCCAATTTGCCATCCCTCCTCTATAGTGTAATGTGTCTCATTAGTGTTACAAGGTATCAGGTGTGAATGGGGATCAGGTGTGTTAAATTTAGTGTTATCGCTCTAACACCCTCTCATACGGGTCACTGGAAGTTTAGAGAACCTGTCACATAAGTGATACCCCCCTTGCTGAGGACAGCACAAGCTAGTGGCCAGCGCATACTTCTGAAGCAACAGGCGTATTGCAGGCGTATCTAGACACCAATATTTGGCTTTGCACATCCCAAAAACTTTTTTTTTTAAATGAGCATGGGTGCACCCTGGTGTGGAAGCACTAAACATACACATTCCAATATCAGCAGCACACTAGTAACTAAAAAACTATCAAAAGGCATATAGGAATTTTTGTAGGCGTATAGCGGCATGCACAGAACGCGAAGCTATACACTTACAACATGCAGTGTGCACATTTCTTAAGACTGTCTAGTTAGAGATTATTTATAAATCTGCCTCGAGCTCATCCACGGTGTGTCCCTTGTTTCTGACATCTAGTGACCAGTATGGATCACACACTGTTCTACCAGAACTTTTACTTCTGGCCATCACAGCTGACATCCGTGGTTCCTGTGTAATGCTTCATAGTTTCATAGTTTGTAAGGCCGAAAAAAGACGAGACGTCCATCCAGTTCAGCCTGTTGTGCTAAGGTGTTGATCCAGAGGAAGGCAAAAGCCCCAATGAGGTTTGAAGCCAATTGTCCTCATTATAGGGGAAAAAATTCCTTCCGACTCAATCTGGCAATTGGAAAAATCCCTAGATCAATGACCCCTCTCCAGAATCCTAGACACTATAACTTGTTATATTATTACGCTCCAGAAATGCATCCAAACCCTTTTTGAACTCCGTCAGTGAATTCACCACGACAATTTCCTCTGGCAGAGAGTTCCACAGTCTCACTGCTCTTACAGTAAAGAATCCCTTTCTATGTTTATGTAGAAACTTTCGTTCCTCAAGACATAGAGGATGCCCCCTTGTTCTAGATACAGTCCTGGGTATAAATAAATCTTGGGAGAGATCTCTATATTGACCTTTGATGTACTTAAACATATTTATTATGTCCCCTGAAACTTCTTTTCTCTAAAGTAATAACCCTATACCTTGCTAATCTTTCTGGGTATTGTAGTCCACCCAGTCTTTTATTATTTTTGTTGCCGCCATTGTTACGTTTTAAGCTCTACAATGTCTTTCCTGTGCACTGGGGACCAAAACTGTCCACAATATTCCATGTATGGTCTAACCAGACTTGTATAATGGGAGAATAATGTTCTCATCATGTGCATCTATGCCCCTTTTAATGCACCCCATGATCCTCTTTGCCTTGGCAGCTGCTGTCTGACACTGGCTGCTACAATTAAGTTTACTGTCCACCAGGATTCCCAAGTCCTTCTCCATGTCACTTTTACCCAGCGTTTTTCCATTTAACATGTAGTCATGTAATGGATTTCTCTTCCCCATGTGCATAACCTTGCATTTATCAGTGTTAAACCTCATCTGCCATTTCCCTGCCCAGGCCCTCCAACTTATCCGATCCCTTTGTAATAACATATTATCCTCTATTGTGTTGATTACATTACAGAGCTTAGTATCATCTGCAAAGGTCGATATTCTACTGTGCAATCTCTGTGTAACATCATTAATGAAAATATTAAAGAGGATAGGGCCCAATACTGAGCCCTGTGGTACCCCACTAGTAACAGCGACCCCGTCTGAGTATGTACCGTTAATCACCACCCTTTGTTTTCTATCACTGAGCCAGTTGCTTACCCACTTGCACACGTTTTCCCCCAGTCCAAGCATTCTCATTTTATTTACCAACTTTTTATGTGGCACCGTATCAAATGCTTTAGAAAAATCTAGATATATGACATCCAGTGCATCTCCCGATCCAGTCTAGCACTGACTTCCTCATAGAAGCTGATGAGATTAGTCTGACAGGACCGATCCTTCATAAGCCCATGCTGAACCAGTGTTATACATTTATTTTCAGTGAGATACTACAGGATAGCATCTCTGAGAAAACCAAACATTTTACCTACAACAGAGGTTAAACTTACCGGCCTATAGCTTCCTGGATCACTTTTTGACCCCTTTTTGAATATTGGCACCACATTTACTATGCGCCAATCCTTTGGGACATACCCCTTTATTAGACAGTCCATGAATATTAAGAATAGGGGCCTATCTGTGACATCACTTAACTCCCTTAGGACACATATGCCATCTGGACCTGAGGATTTTTCTATTTTAATCTTCTTAAGACGGAGCTGCACTTCTTCTTGGGTTCATCCGCTGAGACATTGCATCTTTGGTGTCACAATGCCTTCCAATAGCTGTAGATGGTTGCAGTGTTTCCTGCCATAGTGATATGTCCTGCAGCAGCCATTAAACACAGCAATCTCCATGAATTTTCCCGCTTTTCATGTTTTAGTTCTAGGGAAGTTTATTTGTCTAGGAGGTCGGTAGAACACAGTGTTTTTGCAGGGTCGGCTTTCTGCATTGCAGCCATAGCAGTGTGCAGCAGTGTCTGCAATTGAGGTGCTGGCTCAGTTTGGTTTTGTCTGCATTAGTTTAGGTTGTCTGTTGTGTGCAGTGTATTTCTTTAGGGGGCATGATCTGAGGTTTCTTTAATTAGAGAGGGTCTAGCCTGGGTCTGTATCATCTTAGAGACCCGATCTGGATGTGTCATGTGTACTGTACAGGTAGTCCCCGGATTACAAACAGGATAGGGACTGCAGGTTTGTTCTTAAAGGGAATGTGTCATCAAAAATGTCTTATTGTTTAACTCACATTTTTATGTTCCACACATTTTCTAAGAATTTTTGGTTATGTTTTTTTTTTTTAATTTCCATATAACTTTCAGTATTTTTAAAAAATTCTTAAGCCCTTTGCAGTTTTCACCTTTGGCCAAAGCAATTTAAATTTGTCTGAACATCCTTTTTTCTGTACAGGAAAGTTTCAGTTGTCTGCTCATTTTCCCAGAAACAAAGGGGTTTCCACAGAAAGGAAACACCAGTGCGAGTAGATAAACACAGGATCCACCAATCACAAGAGGAGATAGTCACGTTCACCCTTTTCACCTCCTTGCACATGATTTTTTCCCGGGGTCACAGGCATGACTAGAAAACCCTCCTATAGAAGTCAATGGGACTGAGTCAGTCTTAAGTCTCCTATGTACATGAAGCTGCTGTAAAGCATCTCTCAAACTGCTGTTAAAGCAGTGCAAACAAGGTCTACAGGCCAAAGTGAAAACTGCAAGACTTAAATTCTTAAAAAATTTTGAAGTGATATGAAAAATAAAAAAAAAAAACAACCAAAAATTCCTAAAAAAAATGTGTTTAACATAAAATGGGACTTAAACAATGACTCATTTTTTGATTACATATTCCCTTTAAGTTGAATTTGTATGTAAGTCGGAACAGGTAGATTTATTAACTGTAACTCCAGCACAAAACATTTTTTTTTAGTTTTGGATAGTGCATGTAAGGGTTTTTACATTTGCTTAGCTATGTGTGTCCCTGTTAAGAAGATTCCATCTTATTTTCACCCCATATGCTGCTGTGGCATGCTGGAACTTGTCGTTCCACAGCTACTATCTGCTGTGGAACATGGATTTACAAGTGTCAGCATGCCCCATAAGTCTCCATTTGTAACTAGGGGACAGATGTAAGTCGAAAAAGGTGTAAGTCGGGGACTGCCTGTATTCACTTAGGGGGGTCTTTTCTAGGTCTATATCATTTTAGAGGGTCTGACTTAGGTCTATATTAATTAAAGGGCAATGATCTGGGTCAATATTTCAGAGGTCTGGGGTCTGTATTACTAGGTTAGCTGATCTTGCCTGGGGTCTGCATTTTTTTAGCTGGTCTGGGTTCTGTATTGTTTGTCAGCTGTTGAGCCGGTGAGGTCTATGGTCTGCATTATTACCAGACTGCCCAAACTGACAAAGTGATCTTTGCTACGCATTAAAAAACTACAATCACTGAATCTTTTTGTTCTGCTTCTTTCTTTTTTTCCTGAAGCTGAGAATACAAAGTCTATTGCTGACCCTTCCCGGTAAGTGGCATCTTTTGTTATTTAGAAAATTAATGCTGATTCTAATTACCTTGTATGGATGTTAATAATGAGATCCATATAACCATATACCTAGTCTCTCTGATTGTATAGAGCTAAATTTGTCCATTAGTACAACTTACCATAATATTGTCATATGATTTTGTATGGGACCCTTTAATGTAGCAAATACCTGTTCAGCTATGTCCTTCTTTTACACAGAAGTCCAAATACTCTGTCCAGTCAGGGGAATATCTCTCCTTGGGGCGTGTGGAGTTTTGAATTGCCTTTTTCCCATTGTATATCAAAAGGATTATGGCAAAGGAGCATGAGAAGTCAAAGCGCCTTATTGGATTGTACAAATCCTCACTTTGTTTTAACCCATGGTTCTTTTTAGAAAGCAAAAGGGATATTAGCCAAGCCGTATCACCCTCTGCAGAAAAGTGTCTCGGGTTTTTCCCCTCATCGTGCGAGCAGAGTGATACTGGCTGGCTGGTTGGGACCCAATGAGTGACTCAGAAAGGAAATATCTTTTCCTTAGGAGGGGCACATATTGGCTTTTGTGGGCACTTGAGCTTCTCAGTTCCTTTCTCATAATGCCTTGTGATATACTCTGTCCAGTGAAATTATACGGGTTAAACTATGAGCTTATCACCAGGGCCGGACTGGAACTAAAATGCAACCATGGCACTCGAACCCCGCTAACCCACAATATAATGCCTATCCTCCAATATCACGGAAAAATAGTGGCGCACAATATATGCTATGACATATGTTGTTTTACTTTGTTACACCATTCACCACTCCCTAAAATAAGTAAAACACACCAAAAACTCAACAAAAAAATGAGCTTGGAGCACAGAAACATCCAATCACAGGGTCAGGCAGAGGCATAAATTTGCCCGCCACCACATGATCACAGGGTGCAAAACCATTGCCCTAGCAGCTGGGGACCCAATAAAAGCTCCCAGGACCATCACCTTACTGACTGCATTAGACCCTGCCTGAGGTAGAGTGTAATAGGAAATCCATGATTGTACACTAATCTGCAATATATTAGCATTGTAAATTAGTGTGCAAGTGATTGTGACCCCTAGCAATCAAGTACCCTGGGGGGACTACAAGTAAAAAAAAAATCTAAAAATATGTAAAAAATGTTTTATTTTTTTATTTTACAATACAAAACAATAAAAATGGGCAAACATAATTGATATTGCTGCGTCTGTAAATTTATCCTTTATTTTTTTAAACATTTTTTATCCTGCGCAGTTTTCATCATTAACCTCTTGCTGACAACTAGTCAGAATATTTTGGTGCAAATGTTTTTCATTCCCACCTTCCAAAAGCTATAACGTTTTATTTTTTCATTTACATAGACATGTGAGGGATTGTTTGTTGCAGGACAAGAGGAACTTTTTAACTGACCGTACCATAGAATATACTGGGAATCCCTAAAAAAATTCTAAGCTGGGTGAAATGTGAATAAGAAACCAGTGTGTTTTTTTGCGGGGTTTTCTTTTAAGGGCGTTCACAGTTCAGTATAATGATGTGGTATCTGTATTCTGAATATGGCTGCGCCAGGTATCTGGCGTCTTTTCAGCCAGATATCAGGCACAGCCCTGTTCGCTACTTTAAGGCTATGTTCACACGGCTGATTCACGCCGTAATTGCGGGCGACATCCGTGTGCACGGGGGCGGGGGGCCGGCAGCTCGCCGACCCCATAGACTTTCATTATCCACGGCGCGTATCCCGCCGTGATAATGTGCATGTCACTTTCTTCCCGCTCGCGAAATCCGGCGAGTGGGGAGAGGGAGAATCCATAGTTCTCTATGAGAACTGTGGATTACCGTAATGACAGGGACGGATTTCAGCCATATTTGTGCGCAGTACGGCGCACAATACGGACTGAAATCTGTCCCAAAATCAGCCGTGTGATCATAGCCTAAATGTGCCAGGAGGCGGGGCGCACTAGAACCGTACGAAGCTATAGATTTGGAGCCTCAGTTCGGCAATTCTAGGCGCATTACTGCTGGAACAGGTAGAGCACTTTCAAAGTGGTTTACCTGAGCCTGATGTGTCGTAACAAGCGCTAGAATGTGCGTGATATATGACCCGCTGTAGAGCGCATTCATAAATCAGACACATTCTAGACTAATATTATGCGCATGAAATTTGGTGTTAGCACGGCAAATTTCATACATGCCGCCCCAAATGTCTAGAGTTTTTGTTATGTTTTAGTACTTTTAAGAAAATATAAACATTCTCTATTTCTTACATTCTTTTTCGTCTACGGTTTTCAGCATATGGGATAAATGATGTTATATTTTAATAGATCGGACTCTTATGGACGCAGTGATACCGATTATGTGTAACTTTTTTATTAAATGACAGAAGGGGGGTGATTTGAACTTTTAATCTATTTTTTTTTTATACTATAAAAACTTGTTTTTTTACATATATGGTACAAGCAATCTCTCTAGGGTACTTGACCACTAGGGGGCTAGATCGCTTGTCCAGCCTTCTACATTATTTATATAATATAATTAACCAAGATGGCGGTTCTAAGTAACAAGCACTTGCATAGCAGCTATGAAAGCCCTCATTAGGCTTTCAGCTGCCATGGTAACCGATCGGCAGCCTGAGATCTCAATGCGGGGAAGGTAGAAGAAGGAAAGGTGCACGTATCCATATGTCACATGTTGTAAAGGGTTGGAAAACAAAACCAATAACAAAGTCTTGTTTTACGGTCGTTCTGCCTCCAAAAACAAGTGTAACAAAAAAAGTGATTAAAAAGTTGCATATACTCCAAAATGGCACCAATAAAAATGACACTTCAGCCCACAAAATTACCCCACACCCAGGTCCATACATGAAAAACAAAAATAAGTACTGGTCTCAAAAAATAGCGATTGCAATGCAAAAAAAATAAAAAAAAAAAATAAAAAAAAAAAATAATATATATATATATATATATAGTTTTTTAAGTTAGTAGAACATATCAGAAACTGTGTTTGAGATTTGGGGCAACATGTATGATCAGGTTTTTTACCCTTTTCTGGCTTCAAATGCACCTAAGTGAGCCGGCTACAATGTCTAATGCACCTAATGAATGTGCTAGACGCATTGTTCGTAAGACTATACTTTTTAATGCTCCTGACCTGAAGGGGTGTTCTGTTTTTTTTTTGGGGGGTGTTCTGGGGGCGTGTTGCACCACACTCGTAATAAAAGACACATATATGAACGTGGTACAGCAAAACTAGGCACATTACTGCTCGAACAGGCAGACCTATTTCAATGTGGTCTGCCTGAGCCTGAGGAGTGGAAGTGGAGCTAGATTTGCTGTTAGGGGAAAAAAATGTCCAATATTTTCTCAAGTTATATCAATGCAATAATTAAAAGTAATTTCTGATAATTATCAAACTATATAAAATTAAATTATATACATTAATTTTTTATCATATAAAATTAATATAAAAATATATAATATCCCAAAAATATTAAAATATCTTCTATAAAATGTATTTAAGATTAATAGAATCTAAAACTAATTTTACATGAAATAAGCCACTGTTGTTGTTGTTCAGATTTTTTAATTTTTAATTTCTACTACATTCAATTTGAAATTTATTTTTGCTGCTCTCACCCTTTATTCTGCATACAGCAAGAGCCAGCACAGCACAGGTATTGCTGGGACCTGTGGTCCACCAAGCAAGATCACTACCATAGTTTCTATTCACTGACATGCTATTCTAATTACTTTTATTTTCAACCTATCCATAGCCTTTATATGTGTTTGGCGCATTACTTATGCGCCTAAGTCCTGTAATGCGCCAAACACACAGGCGAGGCGCGGTGAACTTTAGACTCCATCTATAATCGCACAAAAATCACTTTCATACATTCAGGCGCATTATACACTGGAAAAAAGATGAGAAAATGATCCTCGATCCGCCTAGTTCCATATATGTCTCCCTTGGTGTCAATGGAATTGTACTGGCTGCCCTGACAAGCAGTTGGCACCCCAAGATAGCGTCCCTGGATGCAAGAAATCGGGATGCAGAGAGGCGACCTCCTCCAGTACAACTACCTATCCTTCTATAGCCTGCATCAGCTATCTCAAGTCCCTGAAGGCGTTTGCCAGCTGTAGCTAACGGCCAGATCCTGCCATTTATGGAGCCTCCTTCCTGCCTACCCTTTGTCCCAGCTCTGATTTTACATCCTAGCCGCTATCTGGCAGTGGTTGCTGAAGTTTACTGTTCACCTAGGGCCAGGGGCGTTGTTAGGGTCCCAATCCATCCGGGGCCCGGGCCCTT
This sequence comes from Phyllomedusa bahiana, assembly GCA_025379985.1. Lineage (NCBI taxonomy): Eukaryota > Metazoa > Chordata > Amphibia > Anura > Hylidae > Phyllomedusa > Phyllomedusa bahiana. The sequence continues at coordinate 33,432 of JAODAL010022303.1, read as the reverse complement.
TGGTTATGTTCACACGGCTTATTGCGCCGAGTATAGTACACACCGCAATACGCTGTGTGTTTTGGAACCACGCGCTGCTCCCCCTGTGCATACAATACGACATGTAATCCATAGCTCTCTAGGAGAGCTATGAATTACCGTAATTGCAGTGCGAATGTCTGGCGTATTGAAGCGCAAATACACAGAGAAATGCACCCCGCAATTTACGCAGTATAAACATATATTCATTCATACACGCACACACTCAGACACACACACACTCAGACACACACACACTCACACACACAGACACACACACTCAGACACACACACACACTCAGACACACACACACACTCAGACACACACACACTCAGACACACACACTCACACACACTTAGACACACACACTCAGACACACACACACTAAACACACACACTCAGACACACACACTCACACACACTCAGACACACACACACTCAGACACACACACTCAGACACACACACACTCAGACACACACACTCAGACACACACACTCACACACACACACACACTCAGACACACACACACTCAGACACACACACTCAGACACACACACACACTCAGACACACACACTCAGACACACACACACTCAGACACACACACACTCAGACACACACACACTCAGACACACACACTCAGACACAGACAGTACAGTTTACATTCAAGATATTGCTGTTCCACCTATTACACTCCGTAGTCCGGTCTCTGCAGTGAGGACCTCACACTCACTAAGACCTGCAGGATGTGTGTACCTGTGGGACTGCTAGAAGTCACGAGGACACGACACTGCACACTGCAGGAGACATGCTCCGGAGAGAGATCACAGCAGGGGGCGGAGCAGAGATCACAGCAGGGGGCGGAGCAATGATCACAGCAGGGCCGGAGCAGAGAATCACATCAGGCGGAGCACAAGATCACACAGCAGGGGGCCGGAGCCACTCCTCTGCGACACTGTGACTGTGCACAAACATTCACTGAACACACACACACTCAGACCACACACACACACCTCAGACACACACATCCACACACCACCAGACACACACCTTAGAACACAAAAACTTAGCACACACACATTAGACACACACACATCGACACACACACTCAGCCCACACACACCTCACAACCCACACACTCAGACACACCACTCAGACACACCACACCTAGACAACACACTCAGAAAAAAACACACACTCAGACACCACACTCGACACACTAGTACGTTTGCATTCATGAAGATTTTGGGCTTTTTCCCCCTATTACATCTAGTCCTGGTCCTGCAGTGGGGGATCCTCACTCCTGAGCCCTGCGGGGATGGGGGTACTTGGGGGGAGTGCTGAAGTCCGAGGACGGACACTGCAGCTGCAGGAGACCCCTGGAGCAGAGATCACAGCGGGGGCGGAGCAAGGTCCCCCCGGGGGGGCGGACCCTTCTCTGGCACGTGCTGTGCCACAGAACTTCCTGACTCTGGCAGTGTGAGCAGCCGGTGCCCCCTCCTCCCTCCTGAGCTCCCGTCACCTCCTGCAGTCGCTGTCCATCCTTTCCTGCACCTAGCAACCATGCTGAGCTGTGTGTGCGTCCAGAGCGCACACACAGCTCAATAGATCGTCGGTGCTGCAGGCCCGCAGCCTGGAGCCGGCGGTATGAGACTCGGGGCACAGGCAGCTTTGTTCGGGGCTTGTGCCCCGAAAAAACCTGCCTAGCGACGCCCCTGCCTAGGGCGACATATATTTATAGGGCTGCGCCAGAAGTCTGGCATCCTTTCAGCCCAAAAACTGGCGCAGCCCAGTTTAATCTATATTTTTAATCAGGTGCACTCCAATATCAGGCACATTACAAAGCGCATGTGGCACTTTGTAATGCGGCTGAGATTGGTGGGGGTTGCTGGAGGCGGGGCACACTACAACCGTACCAAGCTACACATTTATAGCTTCAGTACAGCAAATCCAGGCACATTACTGCTGGAACAGGTAAACCACCTTAAAAGTGGTTTACCTGAGCCAGAAGTGTTGGTTTTACGCTAATATGAGCTAAATCTATGACCCGCAGTAGAACAGGTTCATAGATTCAGACGCATTCTACACTACTTTAATGCGCAAAAAAAAATGGCATCTGAGAACTAAAATACATACATATCGCCCCTATAGTCTATCTTTAAAGGGGATTTTCAACTTTGCAGGGAAGCTACGAGCCGGTCTCAGTGAATTAGTACTGTAGATGACTTTTTGTAGATCTCCCCCATTTATGTCTATAGCAGTTCTGAATATAGCCGAGTGAGTGTGCTTGACTTTATTTGGAACTCCCATAGAGATACATGGGGGAGGACTGTACAAGCGCTGCCATCTCACTATTCTCTGACAACTGCTTGTGGTGAGCTGTAAACTGGCCTCAGAAAGGGATTTTTGGAAAAGTCTCTTTCATTGGTAGTCATAGCGCTAGCTTTGATATTACATATGTACTCCTAGCATTGTTTTTGGCAGTGTTATTTGGGCTCTGTTTTGTGTGCACTAGATGACACTATTATTTAAATACTGTATAGCAGTATTATTTGAGTAGGGTATAGCGGTATTATTTAAAGGGAATCTGTTGCCATTTTTTTTTCACTAATTAAACAAGACACTGATACATATTCTCTTCTGAGCTGTTTTTATTTTCTGATTGTATATTTTTTATTTATGTTGTCTGTATATGATTACGGGAGCGGCCATCTTGCCTGAGTTGCTTTTAGCAGCATTTAGAGAGATGCTTTACAGCAGCTTCATGCACATAGGAGCCTGTGAACAGGAGCAGAACCATTGACTTCTGTAGGAGAGTTTTCTAGGCTCTGTGATCTGGGAAGAAGTCAGTGTACATTGATGTCACTTTTCAGTGTAACCCTGCTTGTGCTGATAATGAGACTGCTGAAAAGTTTTCTCTACAGAACATGAAGGGCCACATGTATGAACATAGTAACCCATGGGCAAAAGAGTGAGTTTTAGACCTAAACAGGTTCATATATGTGGCCCGAAGTGACAGATTTTTATTTGCCTAATGGCCTAAGTAAAAACTGCAGGATTCTTTTTATAAATATTGATAGTTATATGGAAAACTAAATAAAAAAGAACCTGAAATGTAAAAAAAAATGTGTTTAATGTAAAAAACATACGTTAAACAATGTCATTTTCCGATGACACATTTGCTTTAATTGCATTTAGGACAATATCTCCTTTAAATAAGAAGGCTTTTTTATCCCAGGGCTCTAAACAGAATGTGATGGGGCTCTGACAACAGTGGGTATATACGATACACAGATATGTAACATGATACACTGAAAAAGGTTCTGTTCCTGCCTTGCACACACTTATAGGATGATGTTACCATAAATTCTTCTTGTCTTCCAGGAATACACAGGACTCCACATATGAAAATTACAACCAAAGATCTCAGTGATGTCCATGAGTCACGAGTAACAGCAAATAGCCGGGTCTGCACACAGACATATATTGTATCTAATATGTAGAATCAGCAACTTTCCATCACCTCAAATATCTGATTTTTGAAACTTTATATATTATTCCTTTATAGGTTTTATTTTTTCATTCATTTTTCAATTCATTGTTTGACTTATGATATTAAAGAAAAACTGTCATGGAGTTTTATGGGCATGTTATTTAAGTTGCAGTGTGGTGCAGAAGTACCGCATGCCATTGCAACGTCTTCCCTCCATCCATAGGGAAAGTATCTCTTCCTGGACCACTTTGTATGAAATGACTCACTCAGTAAATCAGTCTGATAGATTACTCCAGTACAGTATAGGATTCAGATTATAGCAATCTTCTTCTTATAGGATCACTTGTTTCCAGAGAGAACTTGAATAGTAAATGCAGAAGACAAATAACAGAAAGTCCTCAAGTTATAAACATCCAACTTACATACCACAGATTTAAGAACGGAGGATATTTTCTGGTGTGATATCAGAACATGAGACACTCCCCATTTACTTTAGCTGCATTGCTCTCCCATGCTCCTTAAAGGGGTTGTCTCACTACAAGAATTGCTTTTTATGTTAAAGATCTTGCAAAAACAAGACTCTTTGCAATATATGTCCATTAGCAGTGTCCTACCTATTCTGAGATATCTCCTCTTGTATGGGCTGTATCAGCTCCTCAGGTCGCTATAGCTACAGACCTGTTTGATCTATCGTGGTGGGGTTGCCAGCACGGGTTGCTATAGCTACAAAACCTGGCTTCTATGCAGCCTGTGGAAGCCAGAAAAACACGCCGCTGAATTCAAAGTGAAACCAAGAAAACAGGACTGAGGTAAGATGAATCAATGTAGTAAGACAACTCCTTTAAGTGCATTGCAGGCTATACTCAGCAGCCACTTGCACATGCGCACCAGTCTCTTGTTCCAGATGTGACTAGAAGAAGGCCAAACCTGGCCAAAACACTGCATGTATATCTGGACTTACAATATTGCCATTTGCAGTATCTCACTTGATGGTTGCACCATGAAGAGTTACTATACCAGGTTATCTATATGTTTGCATTAAATAAGTGAAATACATTTCATGAAGTTAAGAAAAGGTGTGCAGTGGATTGACTGTGTCCTAAGGGAGTTTAGCAATGTGCTAGACAGGCCCCTATTATTAATATTCATGGATTGCTGCATAGCCAATATGATGCTAATATTTAGAAAAGGGTCAAAAAGTGATCCAGGAAACTACAGGCCGGTAAGTTTAACCTCTGTTGTAGGTAAAATGTTTGAAGGTTTTCTCAGAGATGCTATCCTGGAGTATCTCACTGAAAATAAATGTATAACGCCGTTCCAGCATGGATTTATGAAGTATCGGTCCTGTCAAACTAATCTTATCAACTTCTATGAGGAGGTTAGTGTAACAAACCAAGGTAGTGGATCCACTGGGCCACCGCAAGCGGTGGTACGGGCCATACCAGGGAGCAGAGTCTAAGTAGGTCCCAGTTTTCACCAGAGCCCGCCGCAAAGCGGGATTGACTTGCTGCGGCGGGAGTCTACCAGGTCGCTACCCCTGATGTGACTTGCTTGCGGTGGTAGCCAAGGTGCGGTTTAGAGCAAAATCAACAGGCAAACTCGTAGTCGGGACGGGCCAGAAGGATCGTGGTCGGAGAACGTAAACCGGAGGGATTGGTACACAGGAATGGCAATCGGAACACAGAAAAGACTTCCTCGCATAGGGGATGAGCACTATGGATTCGGCAAGGTGCTTCCGGAAGGTGTAGCATTATATAGGGTCAGCGGCTGGCATCTGCCAATTACCGGCGCTGGCCCTTTAAATCTAGGAGAGCCGGCGCGCGCGCCCTAAGGAGTGGGGCTGCGCGCATCGGCTGGCAGGCAGGCGCGGGGAAGCAGGAGCGTGGCCGGGTAAGTGACTGCGCCCAAATGAACGAGTGCGGTCGTGTGACAGTACCACCCCCTTTTGGCCTCCCCCTTTTCCTGACCTGAAGAAATCTCTGCAGGAGCCTACGGTCCATAATGTTGTCCTCCGGTTCCCACGATCTTTCCTCTGGCCCAAACCCCTTCCAGTCGATGAGAAAATGATGCTTCTCCCTAATCGTCTTCATAGCCAAGATTTCTTTCACGGTGAAGACGTCGGAAGTATCGGCCTCAGGAGAAGGGGCGCCACCTTCTGAGAGAACCTATTCACGATGAACGGCTTCAGCAGAGAGACGTGGAAGGAGTTCAGGATGCGCATCAAGGGAGGTAACTTGAGGTTGTAAGCCACCGGATTGATCCTCTTCAGAACCACAAATGGACCGAGATACCGGAGGCCAAGCTTGTAGCTGGGGATCTTTAGGCGAACGTACTTGGATGATAACCAGACTTTATCCCCGGGGGCAAAAGTGGAGGGGGGCCCCCTGAAATTAAACGCTCGGAGTTTAGTCTGGGCCGAGGCCCGTTGCAGAGATCGCTGAGTGTCACTCCAGATGGCCCTCAAGTCGCGAACCAGGGTGTCCACAGCAGGAACGTCCGAGGCAGACTAGAGGTGCAGGGGACAGTCCCTCAGGAAATGCTCCAGACTGGACAGTAAAGGCACAGGTTCTCAGTGCGACGTCGGGACCGCTCTTGTTCTGTCAGCTGGATGCGGTCGATTTGCATTGGTTCTTCACCGGAGTGCTGCGAAAGTGGCAGAGAAGGCTTCTGGAACACCGTAGCCAGGCGAGGGAACCGGCGAGGCCGAACCAAGTCGCATTCCTGATGGAGTTCCTCCTGTCTCTCGGAAAAGTGCACGTCGATTCGGGTGGCCAGATGGATCAGCTCGCTTAAGGACATCGGGAGGTCTCTTGCAGCCAGTGCATTCTTGACTCTGCCGAAGAGACCCTTCTTGAAGGTAGTACACAAGGCCGCCTCATTCCAGGTCAGCTCATAGGCCACCGTACGGAACTGGACAGCGTAGTCCCCTACCATAGAAACCCCTTGGCGCAAGTTCAGAAGTGCGGTTTCCGCAGAGGATGCGCGTGCTGGCTCCTCAAACACGCAACGAAACTCCTTGAAAAAGGTCCGCAGATCCGATGTCACAGGGTCGCCTCTGTCCCAGAGGGGTGTGGCCCAGGCCAGGGCCTTCCCGGAGAGTAAACTGACCACAAACGCTACCTTTGACCGTTCGGATGGAAACTGGTCGGCCATCAGTTCCACGTGCATGGAGCACTGTGTAACAAATCCCCTGCAGAGTTTCAGATCTCCGTCAAACTTAGTAGGTAGCGACAGACGGAGCTTGGGTCCCACGGAGGCAGACGAAATGGCTGGCATAGGAGGAACCACGGGAGGAGACGAGGGCCATTGCTGAGAGGCAATAAGTTGCTGCATCATGGCGGTCAACTGGTCTAATTGCTGCGCCTGTTGCGCCAGTTGCTGGGACTGCTGAGCCACGATAGATGTAAGGTCCTCCACACTGGGTAATGGCACCTTGGCGGGATCCATGGGCGAATCCAACAGTAACGAACCAAGGTAGTGGATCCACTGGGCCCCCGCAAGCGGTGGTACGGGCCACGCCAGGGAGCGGAGTCTAAGTGGGTCCCGGTTTTCACCAGAGCCTGCCGCAAAATGGGATGGACTCGCTCCGGCGGGATTCCACCAGGTCTCTACGCCTGATGTGACTTGCTTGTGGTGGTAGCCGAGGTGCAGCGTAGAGCAAAATCGACTCGTAGTCGGGGACGGGCCAGAAGGTCAGGGCAGGCAGCGAAGGATCGTGGTCGGAGAACGTAAGCCGGAGGGACTGGAACACAGGAACGGCAACCGGAACACAGACAAGGCTTCCTCGCATGGGGGATGAGCACTATGGATTCGGCAAGGTGCTTCCGGAAGGTGGAGCATTACATAGGGTCAGCGGCCGGCATTTGCCAATAACCGGTGCGCTGGCCCTTTAAATCTAGGAGAGCCGGCGTGCGCACACCCTAAGGAGCGGGGCCGTGCGCGCACCCTAAGGAGCGGGGCCGTGCGCACCGGCCGGCAGACAGGCGTGGGGAAGCAGGAGCATGACCGGGTAAGTGACTGCGCCCAAATGAGCGAGTGCGGCCGCGGCCTGACATGCGGACTGCGGCGCCGCTCGCTATGGGCGCAAGGAGGGACCCAGGGGACCGAGTGTGCCCGCAGCCTGAACTGCGTGCTGCAGCGCAACTCGTGACAGTTAGTTCTAGACTGGATCGGGGTGAGGCATTGGATGTCATATATCTAGATTTTTCTAAAGCATTTGATACTGTTTCACATTAAAGGTTGGAAAGTAAAATGAGAATGCTTGGACTGGGGTAAAATGTTTGCAAGTGGGTAAGTAACTGGCTCAGTGATTGAAAACAAAGGGTAGTAATTAATGATACATACTCAGACTGGGTATTGGAGGTCTGGGCAGAGAAGTGGAAGATGAGGTTTAACACGAATAAATGCAAATGGGGAAGGAAAATCCATTCCATGATTACTTGTTAAATGGAAAAAAGCTGGAAAAAAGTTACCTGGAGAAGGACTTGGGAATCCTGGTGGACAAAAAAATTTAACTGGCACCCCAATGTCAGGCAGCAGCGCAAGGAAAACAGGGATTATGGGAGTATTAAAGATGCACATGATGAGAACTTTCATCCCCCTTACCAATCAGACCAACGGGAATTTTTATGTACATTTCGAGCACCTGCACGGAAAGAATTGTAAGCTTGCGGTACAAAGGCGGGCAACAGAAAAAATAAAAGGACTGGGGGGATGCAATCCCCAGAAAGATTAAAAGATTAGGGTTATTTGTTTTAGAGAAATGAGTCTTGGGGGGGACATAATAAATATGTTTAAATATATCAAGGGTCAAACGTTTCAATAAACTTTAGAAAATGACTTTTTGAAAGAGCTGGAGACTGGGGAATCTCTGCCAGAGGAACTTTGTCGGGGAAATTCAAAAACCCGGGTTTTAAAAAAAGGGGTTTGGATGCTTTTTTGGAGTAATAATATAACAAGTTACAGTACCAGGTTTTTGGGGGGAGTCTTTTGACCCAGGATTTATTCTGTCACAGTTGGAGTGGGAAAGGGAATTTTTTCCCTAAATGGAGGACAATTGCTTCTACCTTTTTGGGGTTTTCCCTTTCCCTTTGGGTCAACACTTTAGCACAATAGGTTGAACTGGATGGAGGTCTGTTTTTTTTTCGGCCTTACAAACTATGTAACTTACATACAAATTAAATTTGAAGACATGATCTCACCATGCTGTTTCAGAGTTACACAGTCTGAGATTTGCTTGACAGCAGGTACCTAAACATACAGAAAATAACTAATTGTTTTCAGTGGGAGAGTGTTGTGGGCATGCTCTGTCTGTGTCACCTACTACCAATGGTGTCTCCTGTGTAATCTGCCTCCAGCTTCATTGTAAGGATACATTAAAACTGATGTTTTGGGAAAGGGGGATTTTGCGCTGAATCTGCCCAAAAGCGCCAATCTTTTGGGGAACGACCTTTTTTTGCGTATTTTTAACGGCTGATTTTGAATGTTTCCCCTCCCCAAACAGCAAAAAGCTCCAAAATGCTGGGTTTCTTTTCTTTGTTTCCTATGTAAACAACGTTGAGTCACCCAAAAAAGGGTTTTTTAAGCGCGTTTTAGACGCTTCTTTGAAAATTGTTTTGGGGGCACTGAAAAAAGTGTCTTGTTAATTCTTAAGTATTTTAAAAAAGTGAACACCCCATCGGAAATAATGGAAAGCTTCAAAAACCTCACCCCAAAATTTTGTTGTTTTTTAGACCGTTCTTGGTGCTTTTTTTGGAGCATGTTTGGAGTGTTTTTCACACGGTTTTTGCCCTTTTCTATTAATTTGTATTGTTTTGATGCTGTTTTTGGCACTGAAAAATCTGTCCAAACAGCGTCCAAATAAGACGTGTGAACACACTCTAATGGAAAATCAGTCATTGTTCACACAATGCTGATTTTCCTCTGTGCCGACTTCTTTTCAGAGAAAATTTTAAAAATTTTAATAATTTTTCTTTTTTTTTGCGCCAACATATTCCCCAGCATTTTACAAAATAGAGGAAAAAATACAAAAAAACAGACTTTTCACAAAAAAAGCTACTTACAGATGAACACAAGGTATTTGGGCCCTGCTCGCAAGAGCTTACAATCATGAAGGGCCTGGGGGGGGAAAAGGGTTTAGAAAGTGCTAGATTTACAAAGGTCCAGCCTTGTTTCATAAATATTTGGGGGTTTTTTTCATAAAAATTTTATGAACCTGCCACCGCTTCAATTTTTCCGGGGATTCCGGCTGAATCCTCACCTCAAATTTAGTTGCAGGAGGCTGAAAATCTGCTCTGAAAAACGTCAAATTTGCTGAAAACAAGCTTACAGGCACTTTCAAACCCTAGATTAACAAGGAAATTTTTAAAAAAAAAAGCAGCCCTTTCCTATCCCCTTTTTTGGTTATGATGATGCCTCTTGTGCACTCAGCACAAGTCAAGTGAGATTTAATGATCTGAGCAAAAACTGCAGGATTTGAGAATTTATTTTATAATGACATCTAAATTTTTCTTAAAAAAAGGAAAACAATTGTGCAGCGTGCAGCACTATTTTTTCCATCAAAATAAAGGCCACCATGACAGACCCCATAGGACCCCACTGTAATCAATGAGGTCTATGGGGCACAATTCGTTTCCATCATTGAACTTAACCACTACCCCCTAGCGAGGGGGCTTCCAACTAAAGCGGGCAAACCAAACCTAGCACAAACCCCCGAAATTATTTGGGGGACTTGGGGGGAAACAGATTGTCAGCTACACAGGAGACTGAGACTCCATTCTACTCTATGGCAATAAAATGACATTACATAGAGGGCAATGAGGTTTACTGGTGCATACGGGAAGTAGAGGAATCGCTTATACAAATGAATCAGGTTTTTGCTTTTTCTGACAACTGTAATATGACAGATTAGGCGTTGGATGTAAATGCAGAACAAATTATTGTACAGCTGTGGGTTTGCTACATTAAAGGGGTTGTCTCACTACATTGATTCATCTTACCTCAGTCCTGTTTTCACTTTGATTTCAGGGGCGTGTTTACTGGCTTCTACTAGGCTGCAGTAGAAGCCAGGTCTGTAGCTATAGCAACCAGCGCTGGCAGCCTATCAGGAGAGATTGAACAGGTCTGTAGCTATAGCGACCTGAGGAGCTGATGCAGCCCATACAAGAGGGGATATCTCCGAATAGGTAGGACACTATTAATGGACACATATTGCAAAGTGACTTATTTTTACAAGATATTTAATATAAAAAGCAATCCTTGTAGTGAGACAACCCCTTTAATAACCAATCTAGTTAATCCTCTGTGGGATATATACAGCCGCATCACACAAGTCTTGCTCCTGTCCCAAACATTTGCTACATTGTATCAGTGCAGGTAAGAATTATTATAAATATTATTCAAACCAAAGCGGGTATAAGCACAGAACAAAATTTGGTTTAATCTAACAATTAAATTTATTAACAGTGCACTACGTGTTTCAAGTACACGCTGATAATCTTCATCAGGAGAGACAATCACATACGAGGGGCGACATGTGTGAACGGGGCTGTGCCAGAAGACTGGCGTATTTTCAGCCCGACATCTAGCCCGACATTCGCAATAGTTTTAAACCTGCTGCACGCCAATTACAGGCGCATTACAGAGCACCCACTGTAGAACCAGGGCGCACTAGAACTGTACGAAGCTATAGATTTATAGCTTTAGTACAGCAATTCCAGGCACTTTACTCCTGGAACAGGTAGAGCACTTTGAAAGTGGTTTATCTGAGCCAATAGTGTTGTATTAGCGCTAGAATGCACCTGATTTATGACCCACAGTAGAGCAGTTCATAGATTCAAGCGCATTCTATACTTTTATAATGCGCACAAAATTGTCCTCTAAACACCAAAAATCATACATGTCAGATTTTTTACTCTTTTGGGTTTCAATTATTTTACTTTTACCAGCGGATTATCCAAGATGCAAGGATACCCTGTGACTATTATGGAACCAGGTAGCCAGACTAAAACACTAATGTAAGTTGTACCATTACTATACATCCCTCCACCGATTGAGCAGTTTTCAACATCTTCTTATACAAACCAAACTTCGATATACAATATCACACAAGATGTGCCTGTCCTTGATTTTATTTTTCAGCATTTCATTATCTTTAGTGCAGCCGGGTTTAATCACAGATAACTTTCTAGACTGGATACCTCTCTAAAACAATACAACACAGTGACTCACATCAGAATTTTAGATGAAAGGAGCTGTGTAGCTGTGTGTACTACATAATCAGGTCACATTATTATGACCACTGACTAATACCCTTAATAACCACTATGTGCAGCACAGGCAGCAGCTAGACAGCCTGGGAGTGACTCAATAAGGTCCTGGTAGGTTGTAGGAGCCATGTTGAACGCATCCCACAGCTGCTGGAGGTTTAATAGAGCCAACACCACCATCCAGGGGCTCTTACAGATGCTCAGATGGGTTTAAGTCTGGGGAAATAGGGGCCACGGTAGTACTGGGAAGTCTTTGTCCTGCTCTTCCAACCAATGTCAGACATTTCTAGCTGTGTGATATATCGCATTGTCTTGCTAGAAGATACCATCTGTTCTAGGGAAGACAATCAGCATACATGGGTGTATGTGATCTGCAAGCATGTATTCATACCCAAATCGGCTAAGAGTGTCTTCCACATGGATGAGTGACCCAGAGAGTGCTACAGAAACATTACCCAGAGTATAACTCCCACCACCATCCTATGTTCTTCCAGCAATGGTTGCAGGGTGTTTGTTCTCTGATCTTTCTCACCTCATACGCCAACATCCATCCATTCAATGAAGCAGAAAACATGACTCATTGAAGAAGACAACTCTTTGCCAATCAGCGGAAGTCCAATTCTGATATTGCTGTGAAAAATTAAAACCTTTTCTGTTGATGAAACTTGGATAGCAGAGGTGCAGTGGCATCCATCTGCTTAAGAGCCCCATACACAGGGGGGCGAGTCTTTTCTCTCAGCAGGCATGGCTCTCCTGCCATGAGGCGTGTCTCCCCTCACTGAAGAGTTGTGACATCATCATTCTGTGTGTGCAGTGGAAGGGAGTGGGTGTTACAGCTCTGCAGATCTCCTGCATGCTGCAGAGCTGTCACCTACAGGCTCCACAGGCTCCTTGTAACCAGAACACCTGCATTGCTGTAAGCATTCATACATACAGCCTGAACTGATGAAACAAATGTGAGGCATGCACTCTGCCCCCCACCCCCTCCCTCTTACCAGGCACGAGGTAGAGCTGTATAGGGACTGTATAATACAGTATTATATGGGGGGAGCACTGGGTATAAGGCTGTGTTATGTAAGGAGAGAGTGAATCTAGCAGCTGGAGACTCAGCAATTGCCCAGATCATTTGCATAGAGCCATCACATAGAGAGAAGCTGAGACAGCCTTCATTATACACACAAAATCATCACAGGCAGCTTGTTTCACTTTCAATAGCTCAGAGAGGAGTAAGCACAGAGTGCAGGCAGCTAATCACAGCACAAGGGGTGTTTCCCATCCAGGGGGCATGTCTGAACAGGCTGACTGAAATGTCAGTCAGCTGATCACAGAAAAGGGGCGTGTCCTGTCCACCTGCTAAAGAAATAGCTATAGATGCACGGATTACACAGATGCAAAGTTTGTGGTTGTAGTATTTAAAAATGAGGAAAAGTTCAAGGGGTCTGATAACTTTTGCATCAACATTTTGGTGAAATAAAACGCTTAATTGGAGTGCTGCCTGGATCCATTTTTGGGAAAGTAGGAATTGATCTATTCTCTGCATTTTAACATATAAGCTCTCTCTGTGGCACTAATATCTTTACTAGAAATAAATGATTGGTTTTACAGCACAATTTCAGTTTAATAAAAAGCAGAACTACCTGTAACTTAATCATCAATTTTGCAAACAATTGTTACCCTGGTCTATAATTCAATAATACATGGTATCATCTCCTTTTTTGATACAACTAACACTGGTTCACTCTTGCATGGTGAGAGACGGGTTCTTCTTTAAACATTGTTAATATATACTGTTCGGCTTTGACTTACATGATGGATAAAAACTGTAAGTAATCTTGAGTTTGTCCTACGATTGCGCCAGCCCCTTTTGTTGATGTAACAGCATATCAGGTAATTTTGTTGCCCCAATGTAAGCCTATGCATTAATCAATCTGTGCCCATTTTCTGTGGTCTATTGTTCCTAATCTTCCCCTGAGGTGATCAGCTTTATTGCTATTTTTGGATGATCGAAACATGTCATGTTGCGATGAGACCATAACGGCCTAATAGTGCTATTATTCTTTAGGGTTAGGCTGCTGGCAGGAGCGCCCTTATCGGGGCGATTTACCTGCTTTATATAGGTTAGTGGTATATTAGTCAGTTAGGGTATTATAGGGTCTTTTTTTGGTGTATCTCAAGTGTGTATATTTAGTATTTTGATGAAGACGCTGTTACTTCTCATCTTTTAAATGATGTATTAAAGATGAAGTTTTATGGCTGTTTTTTCCTCTTTAATTGTTTATTGAATGGTATATAATGACAAATAGATTTATAAAATATACTAAGTAGAATATAGTTATTTCACCAATTTGAACTTGAATGTGTCACATCTCATGTAACCACATGATGGCAGCAGAGGTTAATAAAGAAAATAATAAACATTACTAACATAAAAAAAACTACAATGCCTAAAATCAATAAGGGAAATAAACTGAATATGACCAGATATATTACTTTAAAGGGAATGTGTCATCAAAAAAATGTTGTCATTGTTTAAGTCCCATTTTTATGTTAAACACATTTTTTAGGAATTTTTTTTTTTCATATGACCTTCAATATTTTTTAATAATTTTAAGTCTTGCAGTTTTCAGTTTGGCCACTAGGCCTTGTTTGAACTGCTTTAACAGCAGTCAGAGAGATGCTTTACAGTAGTTTCATGCACATATGAGACTTAAGACTGTCTCAGTCCCATTCATTTCTATAGGAGAGTTTTCTAGTCATGCTCTGTGAAATGGGAAGAAGTCAGTGTGAAGGGAGGTGAAAGGGTGAACTGTGACTATCTCCTCTTGTGACTGGTGGATCCTGTTATCTATTCACACTGGTGTCTCCTTTCAGTTTGACTCTCTTTGTGCGGATAATGAGCAGAAAACTGAAAATTTCTTTCTGTACAGAACAGGAAGTGTCAGACAATTATTAGGCTTAGTGGCCAAAGTGAAAACTGCAGGACTTAAGAATTACTACAAAATATTAATAAAAAAAATAAAATTCTTAAAAAATGTGTTGAACATAAAAATGTGAGTTAAACAATTAGTCATTTTTGATGACACATTCCTTTTAAGGCCACCTTCAAAATATGGTGTCTTGCTGCCTATCATCAATGACCTTGGACATAGCATTTGATAGGAATATATATTTTTTTTTATTTAAGTGAAGAGGAAATGGGAATGATCGCTCTAGTTGCTCAGGGCTGCAATGCCACCAGCCTCAATGACAGCACCCAGAAGGGCTTTTCTTCTGTGTAGCAGTGGTTCAGCTCCTGCTCATACTACTACCTAATGTGCACTACATGCTGATCACCAACCTGTGATCCTGTTCACCAAACTGTGATCGAGGCTGTGCAAGCATGCAAATATATGTATGACCAGCAGGGGACCGTATAAAAGTACAGATAACATACCAAGCTTCCCAGGATGCAGTTCAGTTTAGGTCAACCTCTCAACTATTTTCTGTTTGCATATCATTTATACCAGCGATCCCCAACCTGTGGCTCACCAGCTGTTGCAAAACTATAACACCCACCATTCCACAACGGCTTGCAGCTGTCAGTGCATGACTAGTGTTGCAGTTTTGCAATGGCTGGAGAGTCACAAGATGTATACACACACTCACACAGTTGAGGAGTCACATTCAATGCCAGCAATGTGTAGCTCATGAAGGAAGTCAGTGGGGTTGGGGGGGCTTGGGTGGGTTATAAGGTGTTAATATGCTGTATACTCACATATCCATTATTGCTGTCCTGGGTAAAAGGAGCAATGTATCAGATTTCCCCAAGGAATGATCATTGGCTTTCAGACCAAGCGTGGCGGCATTTCTGCAACTGTGCTGTTTGTGAAATGTTAGTGTGCCATTGTGGTGAAAGTGTATCATGAATGGACAAATGGTGCTTAGAAATGTGAACGTTGGCTGCAAACGTAAGAGAGGGTGGACACAACACTACAATGGAGCAGCTCACTGCCAAAAAGGAACCAGGGGCGACCAGATGTGTTCAGCAAACCTTACTGCCTTTGGAGCAAATATTACTGCACCTTTTCTAACCAAGCTGCATCAGCAGAAAAGGTATAAGTTTTCGCAGCAGTTTTGAAATTGGACCTCCGCTGATTGGCTTAGGGTTGTTTTCTCCAATGAGTCACGTTTTCTGTTTCATTTAACAAATGGATGTTGACATGTCAGGTGAGAAACATCAGTTTCCATTTCATATCTGTGAAATGTGGTCTTATGGAAGAACCCTATCCCAAAATCAAAAGTGTTCTTAAAGCCTTACTTTGCAAAATGGCAACTGGTTAGAAACCGAATTTTTTTTATGGAATACAGTATCTGTGAAATGGGGTCTTATAGAAGAACATGTCTTTTACACCAGCTGTCCTCCCAAAAAAACCCGAAGAATTTTGGGATGGAATGAAATTTTCTGTAAGAAACCAGTATTTCCCCGGATTTTTTTTTAGAGCGATTTCCTAAAAGTGTCTTGTGCACAAGCTGTCCCCCCAAAACTCGCAAGGAAAATTTTGGGCAATGCAAAAAATGCAGTATGCAGCAAAATTTAAAAAACCCAACTATACTATTAGGTTTTTAAATAATCTTTCAAGTTTTCCCCTTTTTGAAATTGTGGGAAATGGGGTGTTGCCGCTTTGAAACAAGCACAACGAGGGAAATGTGTTCCCTTCAAGTCTCTAATCATAATGGCATTCCCAGGAAATAAGTGAATAGATAAAACAGGGTCATGTGTTTTAGCACCAAAAGAGACCCTCTCCCTCAGGGGGGCCCTTTTTGACCCCCCCTCTGTGCTCTGCACTGACTGGCTGGCCGCCAAAAATACAGGAAGCAGAGAAAATAGCTTGCTTAATTCTCTATCTCAATTTTTTACCCGATTTTGAGGAAAAAAATCAGATTGGATCAAGATTGAGAAAAATGTTAAAATCGACTTTATTTTAACACTAGTTCTTTTTCCCTTTTCTTCTCCACCTGTTCCAGACCGCCATAACAACTTTTCCTGACCCCATCATCCCCGCGATTTTAAATAAATATCTTGAACCTCTTTTTTTCGCCCCCTTTTACCTATTTCACCTTTACAAAATTCCGTGTTGGGGTGACGGGTACAGCCATAGTTAGAGGACGGTCTCTAAAGGTTGGGGGGAGGGGGACTAAACACCCGGAGATTTGCTCAAATTGGACTATCCATTAGGTAGGTAGGCAAATGGGAAGGCCCCAAATAGTAGGTAGTACTTCCAAAATAAGAAACAGCAGCGTTATTAAACAAAAATTTCAAAGAAAAAAATTTTGCAAATTAAAATCCCCTTTTATGCCAGTATAGAAATGGTACAGAGTCAGGTCAAAAAAGCCAAGTAGTTATTTAGATGGTAAAAAGGCCCCAGTTAGTAGTTGGCTCCTTTGGTAGGCTGTTTTTTAGGTGTTGGATACATTAGGTAAGGTGATAGTTAGGACTACAGTTAAAAATAATAAATAAAAAAAACAACTCACCTTTCCCCTGCTCCCGGACTGTGGCCAACAGCAGGCTGGTCAGTTTAGTGAAACCGGGTAGGTGGCGGATGTGTGATGTCATTATGCCCCCCTAATCCACTAGGGCCGGTGCTGGTGGTTAAAGGGAACCCCGTCACATAGTTATGCCCCTTAATGAGGAAAGCACAAGCTAGTGTCGACCGTGTTTCCAGTGTCCTTTTCTGTAAGAGCTGTAGTTTTAGAGTTTTTAAACCAAATTTGCATTTTTAGCCAGAAAAGAATCATGAAAAGGTTCATTTATTTTAATGCCCACCCCCTGAGGCTAGCCCTGCCCAATCCAAATGATTAACCTATTACTTTGAAAGGTAGAAACATGTGAATAAATGTCAGGTGGGTGGGGGCTATAGGGGGGGCCGGGGGGCCCAACACCCGTCTGAATAACCTGGACTATTTTTTGGCTGAAAATGCCAGATTTTTATCATTAAATGCTCTGAAACTGCTGCATCTTACAGAATAAGGGACACAGCGCTGGAAACAACATGTCTGACACTGGCTTGTGCTGTCCTCAACAAGGGGGGCATGATCTATGTGACAGGTTCTCTTTAAGGTTTAAGAGCTTAGGCCTAACAGGGTGAATAGTAGAGCAGAGTGCCGGAGGCTTCTGGGCCCTTTCTCTTAACGCTCGGGACACAGGTCCCAGGCATTTGAGGCAGGATGCGGCGACCAGGCCCCAGATAGCGGCAGCATTATCTTCAAGTACCTTCGAGGGAACCACCGGCTTACCGGTGGGCCAGTTTCAAGCCTGACCTCTGGTGTCTGTGATACCCCACACTGAACTGTCTTAAGTATTCCTGTGGAGCAGGAATAGGTCATACAGGCTGGCAGCTTCCCTCTTTTATAGCTATGGGCTAGCAGCAGAGCTGCAGATCAGTCTCTCTCGCCCTACACACTTGTCTTCCTCCATACTAGGATCAACTGTTCTCTCCAAAACGTGTAACAAAAAGACAAATATCCTCAGACAAACAATATTGCTCACCCCTCTAGTCGATAGATGGTAGATCAGGGTTTTGTCCATTGAATGAATGGGTCTCACACGATGTGCTTGGATTAGCTGTGGATCTAACAGCCCAGAGATATCCAGAAAGCAGGGAAATATCCAACACCAACGTGGTAATAAAAGATAGACCTTTATTTGTATTTTCTTTAAAAAATTCATAAATGTGCAATCCAAGGTAAAAAATGCATAGCGAGACACACTCTTATGTGTTTCAGGCCGTAAAATAGCCCTTGTTCACAGCAGGAACAAGGGCTATTTTAGGCTCAAATTGGAGCCCCATAGCTGTTTGGGGACCCTTTTACTGTGTGGATCACAAGGAGGTCATTATCACCATTAGGGTCGCTATGGATGGGAAGTTTGTACAGAGGTAGGAATTGGAAGGGAAGTGCTGGAAAAGTGAGGAGTCTAAGATGTTTGTGTGGTAAATTCTGGAGGGAAGAGTCTTGGCTGGGAGAAGTCGTCATGCTAGTCTGGGCAAAATGGAGAGAAAAAGGGAAAGAGAACAACTCATCAGTGATGACGTCTCCTGTGAGTTCCTGCAGTAATCACTTATATGTGTGCAGAGCCTGGTATCTATCACTATGTGGTCACTGTAGGGTAGCAGTATTGCCAGTAGTGTAATGGTTTTATTCAGCAACAGAATGGTGGTATTATTCAGCCACTATGTGGTGGTGATATGTGGTGGTATCATTTGGTCACTATGTGGTGGAATTATTGAGTCACTATGTGGTGGTGAAATGTGGTCGTGATTTGTGGTCATGAAGTGGCTGTATTTGTTTTAGTGGAATTATTGGTAATATTGGCCTTCAGATTTTGGTATTCTGTAGTAGTGTTATTTGCAAATTGTATGACCATAATTTAGTGGTTTTACATTTAGATCCCTGTGTTAGGGCTTGTTCACACAATGTTTTTCAGATCCGTGCTTTGATCCATTTTTCAGACCCAAAACAGATCCAAAAAATGTATCTAACAATGTGCAGTGGGATTTGCATTGGTTTCAATGTAAAACACGCATCTCCGTTCAGACGAGTGATCACTGCTGCGCATTTACTTGCTTCTTTTCAATGCGTTTTTCAGATCCGTTTTAAGAATTGACATGTCATTTCTACTTGCGGTTTACACAAGTGAAATCCCCATAGAAAACAATGGAATGCGCTTTTGGAGCCTGAAAAACGGATCCAAAAACGCAACATACAATTGGGTAAATTTTGGATACCAAAAGCACATCCGAAAAACGCATTGGTTTTGAATTTGTCGTGTAATACACTAAATCGGCCGCTAGAGGTCTCATTTGATGTAGAAGCTCTGTTTAAACTTTAGTAAATTATTGTTGAAAGGTGTAATGTAAGAGAACATCCAATAGATGGCGATTCCATTATTTTACATGTGTTTAAACCTATAACTCACTTTTTAATGTTTTGAATTAAACAAAAGCCGTTTTTTAGTATAGAATGGGTGTTTATAGAAATTATAGAAGTTTTTAATAATTCCATACTAAAAAACTGCTTTTGTCAAATTCAAAACAAATTGAAAAAGGAGTTATAGGTTTAAATACATGTAAAATAATGGAAGCACATCTATTGGATGTTCTCTTACATTACACCTTTCCACAACAGGTTACTAAAGTTCAAACAGAGCTTCTACATCAAATGAGACCGATTTAGTGTATTACATTAAAGATTCTACCTTTTCAAACTACAATCTCTGTGGATGGAATCATTTGTGATTAATCATTAATTATTAATACTTAATAACTAATAATTAATTATTAATAAATATTAATAATGATTAATCATTATCAATAGCTAATAATTATTAATTGATAACTAATTATTATTAATTATTAATAAATATTAATAATGATCTATTATTAAAATGTAATTATCATTAATCATTATTCATAATAATTGTTAATTAACAATTCATAATAATTATTAGGGTTAGGGGTGGGGTAGGGTTAGATTAGGATTAGGGTTATGGGTAGTGGTAGGGTTAAGGGTAGTAAGGGTTAGGTGAAATCATTAATTGTAAATTAATATATATCAAAAGGGTGTATTTGGTCATGGAATAGGTTAAATTAATAGATAATTGATTTGAAAGAAAAGGCATTAAAAAACGGATCCGAAAAACGCATCCAAAAAACGCATGCAAAACGCGTCCAAAAAAGCATCAGCTGCTGCGTTTTTGGATACATTTTTGGATGCAATTTGGATGCAGTTTTCTTCTGGTAAAAAACGGATCCAAAAAATGGATCCAAAATGTCATGTGAACAAGCCCTTATAGCTTTTTGCATAATTTTATTTATATAACATGTATTATTGGACAGGACATATATCTTTATAGACCTTCAACGTCTGCCATGTGCTGCCCTGGTTCTTCAGCTCACCTTATAAGGTGAGCGAGACTCAGAAGCACCAGCGCCCCATCCTGATTACAGGCTGGTTCGATGATGTCTTCACAACGATCTGTATCAGTTTACGTGAGACTGGGCCGAAGCACCATGCAGGTAGCAGGGAGGTGAAGTATAGTAATTTTGGGGTGGATCAAACAACAAAGTCACAGAGTCCACCTTTTTAGTGGTGGAAAAAGACGGCCCAAAAGAACTTATTCACAGAAAAAAAGCTAGAAGGGCCTTACTATTAAAATATAACTTTTAATTTACATTTTTTAAAATACACAATGGCCACAATACCTAATCTCAATACCAATTTGACCACATAGCATAATCCCAGGTCGAGATGGGAAAACCATAGATGGGTAGTGGATAATAACAATTAGCAGATAGATCTACAATAACCCTACATCTATAGCCTACCTATACGGACAGAGTAATCGTCCCAAAAGGGACGGCCCCATCCATCGATGGCTAAAACCTGGGATTCCTAATACATATATTGCAAGAAATACTGGTGTGAATAATACTGTGTATATCTATTTTAGATACAATACTTGAAAGCAGATACATAAAGTATTAAGAAAAAGAGACCCCAAAACACAGTACTAACAACAGAATGCACCTAGGTCAAAGATAAATACCTTACAGGGACACTCTGTACTCCACTAATCCCCAGATCGCCAAGTTCCCAAGCTGATAGATTATCGACCGGTGTTGACTTGGGACCTTAACGATCGGCGGCGAAAGATGGCAAGCGGTGCTGGGGATTAATAGGACCACATGTATGAAACTGTTTAGGTCTAAACTCAATCTTTTGCCCATAGTAACCCATGGCAAAAAAGTGAGTTTTAGACCTAAACAGGTTCATACATGTGGCCCAAGGTGTTGAAAGTACGTCCTGGGAATCCAGGAATTATGCCTTGGATAAATGGGTTGACGCTGCTTATTTAACTGTTTGTGTGTTCTCAAGACATGTGAACAGTTAAAAACCATGGTAGAGCAGAGAGCCGTCAGCTTCCTGTCCTATCATTAGTCTTGTAGGCTGCAGGCGTCAGCATGGTGTCCCGATGTAGGTGATGTGATGATATTGGTGTGCTTTGGGGTGGTTAAAGACAGGGTCTCATGTGGTGTCATGTTTGGGTGTAGCTAGAGGCATGGTGTTATGTCATGTATTTTGGACAGGGCCCACTGTACCGCTATGCCAGGGCCCCTAATGCTGGTAAGACTGGGCTGTCTCCCCTATAAGCCTAAGTGGCACTATCCCTGTAGTGGCATCATACATGTAATTCCGGTGCCAATACAAGTAACTGAGATTTATCCACATCGACTCATGGAGAGAAAGTGTGTCACTGAAGCCGGATTCAGATGGTTGCTAGGCAACCGCCCCCGTGTGGTGGATCCGAAATGCTGTGATGGAAGCAGTGAGAAGAAGAATAGACATGAGACTGACACAAAACATTCCTTAGTAGAAGATGTTGGAAACTTAAGTTGTGGTTGGAGTATCCCTTTAAGTTGAACATTTTTAGCAGCAACCTGACCTGCAATACAACCACAAGCAAAATTGGTAAGACACAGAGGTTTAGAATTAGCATATGCAGCAGTGCTGTTGTCCTCTCTAACACACAAACCTTGCAAAGTTTTTACTCAAATCTCTGAAAAATGGAAGCGGAATGGAAAATGTTGTTTTGTTCCTTAGCTCAGACGCAGCCCCTCTTCTCGAGGAGCCTCGGCCTATAGCTAGACCCCAGTCCCCTGACGCGTTTCCAGTCTATTACCCTAATACCTTATATCGGCATTGGACTGTACATCTGGATTACTCTGTAACACTGATTACCAATATACACAGTCTCAGCAGAATGTTGCTAATTAAATTCAAGGTCACAGCCTTGTTGGTGGAGCTGAACGCACATATTATATGCAGGTATTTCCCATCAATTACACAGGTAATTACAGATCAGTCATACGAGGGAAGGCAACATTCATCAAAGAAATCTTGCTAACATCTTTATTACTGCTCAGGCCCCTTCAGTTGAACAGAAGCGAGGGGAGCATCTCAATTACGGCGTCTGCAGCCATGAGTGCGCAGCTATAGCCTGACAAGGTGGGAAAATATTGTGCTTAGAAGAAAAGGAAAATGGCTCCTATCAATAAAGGGGCTCTCCTCTGAAATGTATATTAAAGGGATACTCCCATCATCTGCTCCCACCTCCAGTATGGGCTCCATCATTCCCCCTTCTACAAGTAGGTGCAGATCCCAGAGGTGGGGCTTCCACTTCTAAAACATTTATGGCTTTGAATGTTCATTAGGAATGATACAACCTCTTCAAGACTTCTCTGATTTCCCTCGTCCTTGGTAAGTTTGGTGGTTCGGGCTGGTAATACACTATGGGCGACATGTCCCATTAGGGCTGCACCGTTTTTTTGGATGTATTTTGCACCAAAAAACTGTTGACACCAGATTCTCTTTATAAATGAACTGTCGTACACCAAAACTAGGCGCATTTGACACTTTTAAATGCGCCTAAAGTAGGCGAAATCAAATATACTAGCAATGTTATGCTATGCACCTTTTTTTGGTAGACGCCTAAGTTAGGCGCATTAGATAAGCTACACAAGGAATACCAGACGCAGGTTTATTTATTCAGGAGCCTTAAACACTCATTTTATGCGCCTTAAAACTGGCGTGGAAGGGCCTGTTTTCCGACGTGTCGCCCTAAGTGTACAGTGATGCATGGGCATAAGGGATATTTGACAGGGAGAGAAGCTGAGCTCTGTGATATATAGGGTTATATGATAGAGGGAGAGGAGCTGAGCTCTGTGATATATAGGGTTATATGATAGAGAAGCTGAGCTCTGTGATATATAGGGTTATATGATAGAGGAGAGGAGCTGAGCTCTGTGATATATAGGGTTATATGATAGAGGGAGAGAAGCTGAGCTCTGTGATACATAGGGTTATATGATAGAGGAGAGGAGCTGAGCTCTGTGATACATAGGGTTATATGATAGAGGAGAGGCGCTGAGCTCTGTGATATATATAGGGTAACATGATAGAGGAAGAGAAGCTGAGCTCTGTGATATATAGGGTTATATGATAGAGGAGAGAAGCTGAGCTCTGTGATATATAGGGTTATATGATAGAGGAGAGGAGCTGAGCTCTGTGATATATAGGGTTATATGATAGAGGAGAGAAGCTGAGCTCTGTGATATATAGGGTTATATGATATATGGAGAGAAGCTGAGCTCTGTGATATATAGGGTTATATGATAGAGGAGAGAAGCTGAGCTCTGTGATATATAGGGTTATATGATAGACGAGAAGCTGAGCTCTGTGATATATAGGGTTATATGATAGAGAGAAGCTGAGCTCTGTGATATATGGGGTTATATAATAGAGGAGAGGAGCTGAACTCTGTGATATATATGGTTATATGATAGAGGGAGAGAAGCTGAGCTCTGTGATATATAGGGTTACGTGATAGAGGAGAGGAGCTGAGCTCTGTGATTTATAGGGTTATATGATAGAGGAGAGAAGCAGAGCTCTGTGATATATAGGGTTATATGATAGAGGGAGAGAAGCTGAGCTCTGTGATATATAGGGTTATATGATAGAGGAGAGGAGCTGAGCACTGATATATAGGGTTATATGATAGAGGAGAGGAGCTGAGCTCTGTGATATATAGGGTTATATGATAGAGGAGAGGAGCTGAGCTCTGTGATCTATAGGGTTATATGATAGAGGAGAGAAGCTGAGCTCTGTGATATATAGGGTTATATGATAGAGGAGAGAAGCTGAGCTCTGTGATATATAGGGTTATATGATAGAGGAGAGAAGCTGAGATCTGTGATATATAGGATTATATGATTTGAATTAGGACTTTTTAATAAAAAGTAGAGAAAGTCCTTTAATAACAATAGCACAATTGCTGCTGATGACCTGACCACCTGAATCCTTACTTTAGCTAAAAGCACCAGACATAGCCAAAACCATGTTAGGTGAAAGGCTGCAGCAATCTCCCTTTATTAATAAGTCAATAAAACCAGAAACATTTTAAATAACAATAAATAAACAATAAATAACATATAACATATAGACAGTTTTACATTATTCAAAAGTAAGGAGTCCTTAAAGGCATTCTAACACAATAAGGGTATGTTCACACGGCGTAATACACTGTGTGTTTCGGGAGCTCGTGCTGATCAGCACGTACTCCGGACGCACGGGGGGTTGGGCGGGCGGCAGCCCGCCGGCCCCTTGGACATACATTACTCGCGGCCCATAATCGCCGCAAATAATTGACGTTACTTATCTCCCCGCGCGTACAATGCGATTGTATTGTGCGCACGGGGGGACGAGGCGTAATGCATAGTTCTCTATAAGAGCTATGGACTACCGTAACTGCAGTGTGCATTTCGCCACATATTAAGCGCAATACACGGCGAATTGCACCCCAAAATAAACCGTGTGAACATACCCTAACACTTCAGTAATCCAAGTCTATCCATTTTGCCTTCAGTCGTAATGCATCGGCATGGGACCCTGCTCATGGTAATTCCACCCTTGAAGTTGGGTAATACTAATAGGATTTAAAAAACTAAGCAAAAAAGACTACGGTGGGGGAATATTGGATAAAAAGGAGCTTGAGTTTATATGTCATAGGTTTCCGAGATTAGCTGCATTTTATTATCTACCCAAAATCCATAAGAATCATCAGCATCCCCATGTGAAACCCATCATTTCAGGAATAGGATGTGTAACTACTAACCTCTTACAGTATGTGGATGTATATCTACAGCCAATAGTGAAATCATTACCAGCATATATAAAGGACACTACTCATATTTTACATGAGTTGTACAAAATAGTGTAGAAGGAATATTTTATTCTAGTGACACTAGCGGCCTCATGGATGAAAACTGTCTCGGTCTAAAACTCACTTTGTTGCCCATAGCAACCAGTCATAGTGCCCCTTTTCTTTGTCCAGAGCACTATATGAAATGAAAGGAGCGCTCTGATTGGTTTCTATGGGCAACAAAGTGAGTTTTAGACCTAGACAATTTTCATACATGTGGCCCTAGATGTCACTTCTTTATACATAGTGATGAAACATTGTAAAGGGTGCACTATGGTGCAATATTTTGTGATGAAGTATGAAAAATATAAAGATGCACAGATTGAATACATTGTGAATTGTGTACCTTTTATTTCAAAACATAATTATTTTGTTTATGAGGATCAGTTCTACCTCTGGACGTGGGGTACCGCGATGGGGACAAAAGTCACCCCAATTATGCAAACCTCAGTGTTGGAGGATGGAAATTGATGGTTATTTATCCATAAGGGAACTTGAGGGATTTTATGGAGAATATTTATTGATGAAGTAATATTTATATGGCAAGGTACATCACAATTTCTAAATAATTTTTTTAAAATAAATGAATAACATTGATCCATTTCCTTTAATTTTTGGGATTAAAAAAAACACCCATAGTTTTCTGGAATAAAAAGGAGTTTTCTCACTATAAGGTTTTACTTTTTTTTTTTTAAAAGATTTGAAAAAACAAGTCACTTTCAATAGTGTCATTAACGCGTCCTCCCCTATTCTGAATTCCCTCTTGTATGAGCTGCTCACTTTTCGGGGTTCGTTAAGCTACAGCCTGTTTGATCTCTCCTGAAGGCTCCCGCGCGGGTTTGTAAGCACAGACCTGGTTCTAGAACCCCTAGGGGAACCAGTAAAACCCCCTGAATTAAAAATGAAACAAAAAAGAGGTGGGGGGAAAAAAAATGAATCAATGTGGTGAGACAACCCCTTTAATGTCTTTATCAATCAATAACAGATGCAAAGAAAAATTTACCGTAAAGAAACAGATATGAATAGTTCTATGCCCCACACTAGTTGTCATCTGCCCAGGGGGCTTTCCAACATACGAAAGCCCTTTTTCAAAACCCAAAAAAATTTTACGAAAAATTTGTTTAGAAAAAAGACACCAAACGGTTAAAAAATCAAATTCATATTAGGTTATTCTGCGGAGATAAAAGAGAAAAACTTAAAAGGGAAAAAAAGGACTTCCTGCTTACCGTTTGAAATATAAGGAAGGGAGAGAATAATATAGAGAAGTCAAAAGAACAACAAGTTGTAAATTAACAACTAATCCTAAATTTGTGTTTAAAAATGCGAAAAAATTAAGGGAACATTGAGGCGCCACTGATTAAGAACAATTAAAAAAAACTTAATGTAAGGGCAAAGGAACATTGTTCCGTATTCATTTAGATGTCATGATCATTGTGGCGTCTAAAATATTAAAAAGTCAAAATTAGAGCTGCCTCAGATCCTGTAAGCGGGGTTGACGGGCCCCCAGCGAAAAAATCCCTCCCACAATGGAGTAAGCTCAGCCAGTGAGCCCGCTCCATACTCACTTATCAGCATAATGACAGGTTCATCAAATTTAGAAAGTGGTTATAATTTTTGTTTAAATGCAGATTTAAGCAGGCATTTCCTTTTCGATATTGCTGAAAGGAAACAGTGTAAACGAGGTGTTTTGATAACTTCAAAAATTATTGTATGTTACAGGTCGGCTAGGGTTTTAATAAATTTGGCCCTTTTTATATAACCAGCACCAATAAATAAATTTTCCCCCTCATGTGCTATACAAACTTAAAAAATATAAATCCAGCACCTGGGAATAGGAAAATATAGGGGAAAAAGAGCGTTGATGCTCAATATAGAATATCAAAATATAATTCCACAGCAAAAGGGTTTTTTTGTTTTTTAAAAATCAATATTTTATATAGTCAACGGATAGGTGTACAATTGATTTAAAAAAGTAGTTTATCATACAAATTCAATAGAAAATTTTAAAAATTTCAAAAAATGTGATCTTCAATGTAGACGTTTCAGTTGATGTGACAACCTTTCTCAATAGATCACATGGTACGTATATAGGGTAGGACGCTGTATGGAAAAAGGGATTAAGATAGTATTGGTTCACTGAGGCAATGAAAAAAAAAGTCTATTTGAAACCCCTTTGCTTTACATTACAAGCAATAGGCTGTATAAACTATCATAGTAGGATCTGTGACCAAAAACGCGTCGGTCAGTGAAACCCCCATCTAGTCAAAATCGGGGTCTCCTGTCTTTATGTGCGTCCATTTTAATATGCTGGCAATTTTAAAAAGAGGTTTCTAATAAAAGGGTAAGTTTTTTAAAAAAATTGACTGCATCTGATCTTCAGTCCCGTTGATCCCTTTAAAAATTGTGGATTTCATTAAAAAAATAGCCCCCTATGGGGAAGAAAACCTAGGGGGACTAAAGTTACAGTTAAAGGGGGAAAAAAAAAATTTTTTTTTTAAAAAGTGAAAAAAAAATCTATAACTTTCTTTATTTTATATTTTTTATTTGTAAAACAGCAAAAGGAATTAAACTTTTTTAATTTTGTATATATAATATACATTTCCCTGATTTTGGGTGCTTACCCGAAAGCGTTGACTCGTCTTCGTGTCTGGATTTTAAAGATTTTATACAATAAAAAAGATTATTTTATTTATCCAAGGTGCGGATCTTTTTTCCCCATCCAGCGGATTCTTGTCTTATATAAAATATTAAATTAAAGTTAAATTCCTTTTGCTGTTTTCCCAAAAATAAAAATAAAGAAATTTTTATATTATATATATTATATATTAATATAATTTTTAATATTTTATATATAATATAAATTTTATTTTATATATTATTTATATTTTTTATATGTTTTCACTTTAAAACATGTTTTTTTTTTTGCTTTTTTTCAACTGTGACTTTGAGCCCCCGTAGGGTGCTTCACCACTAGGGGCGTGATAATTGATACAGCCTATTGCATTATAATGTAATATATACATATATATTAAAATTATAATTCCTTTTGCTGTTTTACAAATAAAAAAATTTAAAATAAAGAAAGTTACACATAATGGAAACGAGCATCTGTGACTCTTTTACCCGTAATTTAAAACCCCAGAATAAAAAAATTCCAAACACCAAAATTGTGGTTTTTTTTTGGTCGTTTCAACAATAGGAAATAAATTGATCAAGAAAGTTGTATGTATTGTTGTATGTATTCCAAAGTAGTACCAATAAAAGTAACTAACTCAAAAACCCCAAACCTACTCAAATCTGTAGGTGCTACTACAAAAAAGTTACTGGGTTATGGTGACGTAATCAGAATTGCAACCTGCACAACCCTGCTTTGCCTCTGTCATTTTGGGCTGTTTTGGTCCATTCGTTATTGTTCAGGGTTTTTTCACACGGACTTTTTAAATCGTTGGGGGAAATTGGATTTTTACATGCTTCCCCTTTTCTCTTTTGCATAAATTTTTTTTCTGGACTTGTTTAGCGAGGGGTTTTTATTTACGCTCAACAAGACTTGCAACTTATCCATACTTTTGTATGTTTTTAAGTGTTGGGTTTCTAAGTCCCTTGCTCCTAAATAAAGATTATATGGGTGTGCAGCCATTTTGTATGTTTCTTTTTTCCTTTATCTTTACAAGGCTATTTACATACTGCTAGCACCCCGTTTATTATTCAGTCTTGGGGTGCCCGCTTCCTTTTTTCTATACATACAAAAAAGTTATTGCCCACGGCAAAAATTTGAAAAATAGAAAATGTTTAGATTTTTTTTTTTTATGGTACCAACACATAACATGTATGTTTTCAGCCCGAAAACTGGTGCAGCCCCATTCGTTATATTTTTAATCAGACGCACTCCAAAATTAGGCGCATTATAAAGTGTCCGCAGCACTTTGTAATGCGCCTGAGATCAGGACGCGTGCTGGAGGCATGTCGCACTACTGTACAACTGTACAAAACTACACATGTATGCCTTTTTATCGGCAAATAAAGGCACATTGCTGCTGGAACAGGTATACAACTTGAAGGGCATGTTCACACGGCGGTTTTGGCCGCGGGTTTCGCCGCGGCCAAAACCTCGTCGAACCCGACGTGGGATTGCGGAGCGGTCGCTGGCCGTGGTCTCGACGCGGGAGGGGCGTGGTTTGGGGCGCGGCTTGCGCCAAGGGTTTGCCCCCATGCAAATTAACAGCAGGGGGCAAACCGCGGTGCAAGCCGCGTACCAGACGCGCATCACCCGCGGCGACACCCGCGGCAGCACCGCGCGGCCGCAACGCAGAGCACTCCCTGTCAAGAATTGACAGTGAGTTCTTCACACGCGCGGGTTTGGCCGCGGCCCCGGAGCCGCGGCCAAACCCACGGCGTGTGAATATCAACGCGGTTTCCAATAGGAAACCATGTTAATAAACTAGGCGCGATTTGGTCGCGGTTTTGGCCGTGGAAACGGCCAAATCCGTCGTGTGAACAGGCCTAAAAGTGGTTTACCAGAGCCAGAAGTGTCGCTTAGTAGCTAGAAAGTAGAACAGGTTCATAGATTCAGGCACATTCTACGCTACAGGGCCCTAAAAATCATTATATGGGCACCCTAAAAATGTTTGGTATTATCAGATTCATAACAACCTGTAGAATAAAGATAACATATCATTTATACCGAAGACTGACTTCCTTAAAAATCAAATATAACGCATGTATGGTTTTTTTTCACAATTTGCCCCAATTAAAAAATTTTGCGGTTTCCCAGTACATTCTATAGTAGAGTGAATGACACCATTATAAAGTACATCTTGTCCCTCAAAGGAAAAGCCCACATACGTCTATGTAGATGGAAAAATAAAAAAAAAGTTATGGCTCTGGGAATGAAGAGTGTGACTAAAAAAAATAATAGGCCACGGAGGGAAGGTGTTAAGGCTGGAGAAAAAGGAAGCGAAAAATCCTCGGAAGTTCTGGGGAAGGAGTCAGTCTGAGGAGAGCATAGGGAACAGACAGTTGGCAGTGAGAGAGGCAGGTGTCTCATATAGCAAGAAACATAGGGAAAGTGATCTGGATTGGGAATTAGATAGATAAACTGGGAGATACTGGTACCTGTGGAGTTAATGAGAAGGTATGATATGTGTGGATAGACAGGATAGTGTTGATCGAACCATTCGAGAAAAGTTAAGTTCAATTCGAACATCTCGATTTACTCGAACCGAACATTTTACTGTCCGTTCGAGTAAATGTTTGAGGTTGCCATGGCATTTGACACGCCATTTTAATAGTTTTCAGCCTTTCTGCACTTTTGGCGGCCATCCAATCAGTGCAGAGCATAGAGAAGTGTCAAAAACATCAAGGCTGAGGTGTAGGGCTCTCACTGGCTGCTAAAATCACATGACCATGTTATATATATATCACTATATTGCGTTCTGAACGCCATTTTCAGCTCACTCTCTGTACTGTAGAGACTGCTCTCTGTCTGCTTGCTTGCATGCAGGCACAAGATTTGTTTATTAGCGATTTTAGACAGGAAAAGCGGCTATTTAGATTAGTTAGGTAGTTAGTTAGGGGTGTGTACAGCAAACTTAGGGAATTAAGACTTAGTTAGATAGCATTTTCCTCTCCATAGACAGCAATAGTTAGGGAGTTTTTGGTATTGCTGGCTGCATCTTTCCCACCCAGAAGCTGTTATTTGGTGGGCAATTTGCAGCTCACATAATGCCTAACTCTCATATACGTGGATATATAATTTACGCTTGGATTTGCTAAATCATACTCAGTGCCCAAAAGTTCAGTTTTTGCAGATTGGGGGAAATCATTTTATAAACACCGCCCAATCCCCTATATAAAGAAATATTTTTAAATATTGGTTGGTTGGTGAAAATTATACTGAGTGGAAAAAAGTTCATTTTGAAAGACCTTTTTAAAATATAACCCTATGTTTTGTATACAGATATAATCCGTTCTCTCTGTTTCTAAAAACTTACTAAAAGCCAAAAAGTGTAATTTTGCCCAGTTTTTTAAAATCACAAGGCTGAAATTCCCGTCGTTTGTGATCCTATAGAGCCAAATTTTTTTCACTAAATTGTTTCCCCGTACCGTTTACGTTAGGTTGTAAATTTTCCGCTTCTCCCCGCCCGTAAGGATTAAAATTTTAAACCCGAAAATCTTCCCCATTGATTTAATGAGGTTTAGTTCAAGTTCAATCGAAACCCCGAACCGAACACTACTACTGGGCGAAGTTGACTCGAACCGAACATTTTACTGTTTGAAAAATCTAGACGGAGACTCCCTCCCCAGACGCCGCCCCCTAGAAATCATGTCAGAGATACCTCAGCGTTCCAGGAAAGGCAGAGAGAACCAAGAGAGTGTTGTGCTAGATCTTATAGTTATGCTATAAAAGTCTGTTCCTGAGGAAACTTGACATCTGAGACATCCAGTACCCTCGAATTATAGTCCCAAACCACACCTAGTGCCCCTTTTCTGAAAGGGGTGCACAAAAAAACCTAGCACCCGAGGCTTGAGAACTCTGTGGTTTTTGTATGTCAGGTTTATTTAGACATTCTACAACACTGGTATGAGATCACTTTCTGTATGGAGCAGTTAGATGGTCAGCATATTGATTATATGAGCACCGTATGGGGTGACAGAGTGACATTAGGCGGTCGCATGTTTTTGCCCATAGGTGGAGAAAAACAGGATACCGACAAGCGACATGTCACCAATGTTACCTGGCCTTGGTGGGGTAAGAGTTATTCATGCATGTTGTCAGCCACAGTAAGGCCCTGTTCACACGGCGAATTTCGCCACAGGTTTGGCCGCGGGTGTCAGCGCGGTTGCCGCGGCCATAACCTCGTCCAAACATCGCCTCAAACTCGCGTCTCCTGATGCGGTTTTGCGGCGTGGTTATCGGCGTGGTGGCAGTGCGGGTGGTGCGCGGTTGTGGGTGCGGTTTGCGGCGAGGTTTTCACCCATACAAGTTAATAGGCAGGGCAACAACCGCGCCGAATCCCGTGGCGACACCACGCAGCCGCGTCAGAAGACTCGCTGTCAGAATTGGCAGGAGACTTCTCAAACACGCGAGGCAAGGCTGCGGCCAAAACTGCAGCATGTGAATAGCAACGCGGTTTCCCATAGGAAACCATGTAATGAACTTGGGGCGTTTGGGGAACGATTTGGACGAAGTTTTGGCCACGGCAACCGCGTCGAAACCTGCGGCCAAATCCGCCGTGTGAACAGGGCCTAAGGGTTGGCAGCTGTCTATAGGTATTGTGGCTGTTTCAACTGAACCGGAAAGGCTCTTGTTGGGAGTAGGCAAAGTGTTGGGTGGGTGCCTTCTCTCCGTGTTCCAGTTCCAGGTCTTACCAGACCTATTAAAAATCTGTCATTCCTTGTTTCTAAGGGGTATGGTTACTGCCAGAAGCTGGAGCAGCAGTGGAGCTGGTGAGAGGCTCGGACCCCAAAAGGCTTAAGGGAAGCCTAAGGTGTATAGTGCTGGTGGTGCTGGACAGAAGGCTCAGACCACAGGTTAGTGAGGGACTCACTGTATGCTCAGTTAGTGGGCGTACATTTAATTTGTTTGATTTGTTTGTTCTTCTGTATCTGGACTGTGTTAAAGAATAAAATTGGTTGAGGCCAATTGGACCAAACCAAATGGCCCATGTGACCTATGTGCCATAACCATCTCACAAAGGACAGTGATCCCAGAGTTAAGCGTGACCCCCAGGATGGTCCAAGAGTGTGAGTCTTACAAGGGTGTTGCATTGCTATCGCATATTATTTTTGCAGTGCACGGTGGTCGTGGATTGTTTATGGTTTTTTAAGTGTGGGGGCCCGTGTGAGGGGAAAATTTTTTT